>JAVJIF010020114.1:0-53769 GCA_038442645.1 Agave tequilana | reverse complement strand
GCAAAAAAATTGGCTCGGGTTGCTAGCAATGGATCCCACAAGGCAAATTCTCTCTCACAAAAAAACTTAACCCAGATAAAAGCCCAGCCCAGTGGGCCAGTCTCTCTCTCTCTAAATAATTTTCACACCCTTTTTGTTTTTCCCTTATTATATTAAGTAATTAATTAATTAATTAATTTTTGTTTTTGATACAGGCACAAAAAAAAAAAGAATTCCACTACTCTCCCAATTTCCATTGCTCTCCCTCTCTCTCTCCCATTCTCTCTCTATTTCCCTCCACCCTCCCACAAAATCCCAACCGCCTCCTCTCTCTTGAACTCATCAGCAACTGAAAAATAAAATCACAGTGATTTTTCAATTTTCATCCCTAAAATTATTTTATTTTCTGTTTCTATCTCCTCTCTCTCTCTCTCTCTCATACATCGCCAACGTGAAACAGCCACCGTTTTCTCCCCTTTTATTATTAGTCCCCACTCCCAAAAGAAACGAGGGTTAGGGTTAAAAAAACGATCTCCTTTTGTTGTTCGTTTCCAAAAATTCGGAATTTTTTGATCTTTCTTCTGCGGGTTGGATTTTCTGCTGTCGTGATGAATGCCTCGTAGGGCTCCCTCCACCTTCTAGGGTTTGGATTTGGATTGGTGATTGGAGTGCTGTGATTGGTGATTTCGTTTTGTATTCGGCGCTGGATTTGTAGAGAAGTATTGAACCCTAATCTTGCTAATTGCTGCTTTCTGCCCGTTTGGGCTTATTGCGGGAACTTTGGAGGGCTTTTATGAAGTGGGTTTGAGCAGTTTTGGACTGATTAGTGGTGATTTCGCTCTTTTTTTCCCTTCTTTTTTTCTTTTTTTGCGGGGCCTTTTAGGGCTCTTTCTTGGTCTCGGAATCTCTTAGGGTCCGGGTTTTCGCATTTCCTTTTTTTTTTTTTTTTTTGGGTTTATACGTAAACAGAGCAGGAGAGGAGAGGCATTCAATTGAGGTCCGAGAGAGAAGGAGAATTGAGGCAGTTTTTAGTAGGGAATTTTTGCGATAGATGATGCTTTTCTGTACTTGTTATGGATCGAGGTGAGCCGACTTTAGCTCCAGAGTGGTTGAAAACAGCGGGGACTTCTTTACATTCAGGTAAAAATGCCGTCTTTGTATTATTGCTTTTGTTGGTTTGATGAATTTAAGAATTTACCAATTAATTCATGTAGAAACTGCTATTTACTTTTTAGATTGAAAATAGATGTGTATTGCATTAGAATTTCATCAAAACATCCATATTCTAAATTTTTACTTGGGTTTCAGAGAAATTTGACAATGGGTTCTCATCATGACCTTTTGAATTATCATGCTTTCTTGCATTTTGCTTTAATTCTATTGTAAATATTTTTGCTCCTTATATTGACCACAGATGAAACATAATACTGTATCTCTGTCTTGCATTGATATTTTTTATCTTTACATTGACCACAGATGAACATAATACTGGGACTTTATTGAGAAACAGACTGGCAGTGAGTGTTTGCGATCATAATGCTCCCCGTGCATCGTTATCCTCCTTCCGGAGAAGTTCCAGCATTAATGGCTCTATGGGCCATGACAAAGACAGCTATGCACAGTCGCGAGCTTATAGTAGTTTTGGTAGGAGTCATCGTGATAGGGATAGAGATAGGGATAGAGATAGACACAGGAATCGGGAGAAGGATAATTTGTTAGTTAATGGGTATAGTGACTATTATGCTGATTCCTTAATGACTAGGAGGACTGAGAAGGACACCTTGAGGCGATCCCAGTCCATGGTCTCAGGAAGGCGGGTTGAGTTGGGGGCCAGAAGACCGGGGAGTGATTCTAGCAACGGTGTTCCTTCCGTGGGGAGTTTAAATAGTGGTCTTAGTAAGGTTTCCTTTGAGAGGGACTTCCCATCTCTTGGAGCTGAAGAGAAGCAGGGACTTTCTGATGTTGGCCGGGTTCCTTCTCCTGGTATCAGCACAGCCATTAACAGCCTTCATATAAGCACTCCAGCTATTATTGGTGCTGATGGCTGGACATCTGCTTTGGCAGAAGTACCTGCTGTAAGTGTAGGCAATGGACCATCAATGTCATCTGGCCTGCAGACTGCTGCAAATATGTCATCTACTGCCCCCAGCACTGCAACAGGCCTAAGCATGGCTGAAACATTGGCTCAGGCACCATCACGGGCTCGTACTGCACCACAGGTATTGTGGCAAAATTTTAATTTGTTTTATTTTTATAGCAGGAGGTGTTTATTTACACAACTTCTATCTTACTGTTTTATAGTTATCCATGAGAACGAGAGGCGTAAGGAACAGACTCTTATGCAACAATACAACAAGCTGATACCGGTAACACCTTCAGTAGCAAAATCTCCATCTATTACATACTCCTCTTTGACAGTGTCATGCATGATTTCCGTGTGATTTGATAGAAATGATCTTTTCTTCTGGCATGTTTTCTTTTCTGTTATGCTTGAATACTACATGATGTATTTAGTTATTGGGTTGGTAGAGGATTTCTTAGACATTTCTTCCATACTTCTTTTTTTTTTCATCTCATTTTTTGGAAGAAATTATGTAGGTTCCAATTACCTCTTCACTAAGAAAACTAATTTTGATGATTTTAATTATAGAGTATAAAATGACTATTGAAGTCCTGAATATACTTTAGAATAATTTCACTTTGAGCAATCTTGGTTTGCAATAATTATGCTTCTCCATGCATCTAAATAACCTTATACTTTCTATGAATCAAATACAGCATACGTGGCTGTTCCTATTGGTTTTTATGTTGTTCATCTTGAGTGTCTATTCTCTATTCGAGTTTCTTTGTGTGCTACATTCTTAAAAAATGGAGGTGTCAGGTAATTGTTGGTAAGTGGCATATCCTTCTGATGTCTTGGTAGTTGTTTGGATGGATAAAGTGGTATTTAGTAATGGGGCGCTAGTATATAGGGTGATCGAAGGTTATGGTTCTAGCTCATAGGCAAATTTGAGCCAATATTCTCCAAAATCTCAGAAATTGAATTTTCCTGTGGAAGGAAGCAAATCAGATATCCATCAACCGCTTCTTGCTTTTGTGAGGAAAATAGGAAGTGATTTTGGTTGTTGCAGTTAGCTTGAGTTCCTATGATGAAATCTGTATGGGAGCAAACCTGCTATGCTGTTATGCTAGCAGTCGTGTTGGCTGGGGAAGTGGAAGTGGACCATCGTCCATATCTGCTGCACCCTAGTTTTTGTTTTATCAAATGTGGAACTTGGTTTCCTTCTATTCTTTGGAATGATTATTCTATATGAACTTTTGCACTGCACTGATCCTGGTGATAATTATGGTTTGTTTTACTGATTGCTCTGGAAGCTTGAACTTATGTGGAAGAGTATATTTGTGCATGTAATTAGTTTCAGATTATTATATTGCATGTGATTTTGATGTTCTCTGTGAAGCATGACAAAAAGCAATAATCTTTTGTGATGCAATGAAAACTTTTTATCAGTTTCTTTTTCTCGATTTTTTTAATGATATTTGCATACTCATTTACTGTTGCTTGGTGCTAAGCACACGGCACTTTGTAGCAAAGAAACTTATTAGGTATTACTGGAGCTGTATACTGTTTGGTTCTTTTCTTAAAATTTGCATGAATCAAGGGATGCTTATTCTTTTGCCTATAGTTTTTTGGTGCAAACATGGTACCTTTTGATCTCTCTCTCTCTCTCTCTCTCTCTCTCTCTCTCTCACACACACACACACACACAAAAAAAAAAAACAAAAACAAAAACAAAAACAAACACTCACACGCACACAAAAACAAACAATTTGTGGTGGACATGTTGAAGGGTCATATAGTTCTGAATATTGTCATTCTATTTGGGCCTATGTAAAATGATCTTATCTTGCATTTTAGAAAATGAATATTTTTAGGTGTGGAACCTTAGTTTTTAAAGGAAGAATCAAATGGGTAACACAGTTCAAGTAGGGAGGCAAAACAGCTGAGATTTTTTGGATCAGAAAGTATCACATGACTAGTAATGAATTCCAAGAAGAAAATAGGTAAAGATGGAATATGCCTTCATGCTTGGATGGCTATCTTTCATCACATCTACAAGAAATACTGTAAGTGTCAAAAGAAAGGATGTTATCATGATATTAAGAGTAACTGGACCCATAGCTTGTATCAGTTGATTAACAGAGTGTTAATGACTCAAAATCAGTTATGGACTTTAGCTGAACACCTAGGGTGATGGACTTTTGCTGTATACCCTAGGTTGAATATCTTTTCAGCTAAAAGCCTATTGCAGAGGATAAATTTTTTATTTTGCATTAGATGTTCTTGAGCGTTCAAGTGGAAATGTGTTGCTTGCTGATTTGGCTGGAAATGGCTTATGATCTGCATTCTGTAGGGCAGATAAGATTCTTACTTTTTAGTTTTTTTCCAATAGCACACCCAGTTGTTTTCAATAGACCCTGCATGAGGAAGCCTTTCACTAAGTGCAAATTTTCTTTGTTTGTTTTCACATCCTGCGCAAAATTTTCCCTGTTGAAACTGGCAATGCACAATTTTTTATTTGCAGTTTTAAGCATGGTGTCAAATATCAATATCATCCGATTTCGAAATATATCGGCAACATTGGGTGATACTTGTACTGACACTAATATTTTAACCATAATTTTGATCTTTTCTTGATAGACTGCGGTGATTGGATGTCAGACCATGATAATTTGATTCAATCAAGTTGCATATTCACTTGTTTACAAAGTATTTCAATCCAAATTTAATGATTTTGGGTGTACTATGTGCATTAGTAGTTGGATGACCATTTGATTGCTGGTTAATAGAATGTTGGTGGTAAACTTGTGAGTAACTAGGAAGTGGTCATCAAGGTGGAATGGCTATTGAAAGAATTCAAATGGCCAACCGTGAATGGGGAAATGCTCGTCTTGATCAGTGTGAGTTCTTATAAATCCCATATATTTACTTTATTTAAAAGTTTATTATACATGATTATATTCTTATATATTTACTTTATTTCTGCAACAATTTTTCAAAAATGTTTTGAAAAATAAGCTTGCATTAGTTTCAGAACAGGGAGAACCTTGAGGTTTAAATAGGTGGGTAATGAATAGGACAGTAGATTAAGGAACATCTTAAATATTTTAATAATATTATTAAAATCTGCATGATTAAAGTAGTGTTGTCTGATATGTTGAATAGGAGGACAACAATATTGCAATGTATTATTGTTGTTCAAATAAACCTTTTTAAAGTGCTGGTGGAAATCATCTGAGTAGGAGCATTACAAACATTGAGGTTAAGCTTTGTTTTCAAGTTGGCTTAGGACAAAGCGTAAGGGTATCTCTGGTTAAGTGAAACATGGATACATGGAGAGATTGGCTGTGCTTTGAGAGTCTATTAGGGGATTTCCTTCCTTTTCAATTAGGTATTCCGAGGTGTTGATTTAAAGGAATTTTTTTTAGCTCTTACAATAAGAGATTGTTGCAGCTTCAGAGGATGTTTTGGGGGATCCGTCCTTGTCAACTAGGTTTCCAAGGTGTTGATGAAATTGATGTTTTAAACCCGTGCAAGATTTGTTATTCTTCTAGAAGTTTGGTAACCAGTGAACTGTCATGGTCCTCTGTTCCTAGCTGTCTGGGTGTGAGATGGACATGGATAACCACCTTGAACTTATGGGTTCAATATCTTCTTTGCTTTGAGCATTATGTATATGTGTTTCATGTTAATCTTCCTGGCAATATCAAGTACTTTATCAGTAATTGTTTTAGACCATTGGTTCACTCAGTTAATCTTCCGGGCAATGTCGAGTACTTTATTAGTAATTGTTTTCCACCATTGGTTCACTCTGGTTTTGACCAGCTTCTTCTGAGCTTTCTTTTGAAGCTAGTTCCGGGGTGCACTTTTTGTTTGATGCCTGTTTCTCTGGCAAAATTGCTCTTACTTTTTGCAACCTATTTGGTGTTAAGAATTAAATTTCCAACAGTAATATGAAAAACAAATTTCCCCCCCTAAAATACAACTTCCTATCTATTGCTAGCTAGCCTTATTTGGGTGTTCTCCTTGTAATCCTCTTAGAAAGGGATATAAGAACTTTAATATCGATACCGTTAGTGGGGCTGCTAATATGCGAGGATCCCAAAATTGGAATAATTAGTATTTGATTTCAAAATTGATTGGAAACAGCATTAGGCTTTTTAACTGTAGCCCGAAGGACTTAGTCTCCTTGGAAGTTGGGGATTGTATGCTTATCTGTGTATCTGACAATAACTGTCCTTCCTTGGTTCAAATCAGATTGGCGCCTGAAAGGATGCACTGGTTGCTGGTAACAGCAAGGATTTAGCTTTTTGGCTAGTTGGGACTGTAGTTTCCTATTCACTTTGGGCTTCATGTCTTGTTAACCTGGCATGGAGTTTTCACATAGGAGGTTATCGTATTTATATTTCGGTGCATGGTTTTGATGATACGTCCATTACACACGACAGGATTAGAGCACAAACCCCCATAATTGTCATCCATTTTTCTACTTGCTCATAGAAGGTGACACTGTCCATGCTTAAAACAAGACAAAGACATTGTACTGATATGTTAGAATAGGATCATGTTCATCCATGTTGATTTCCAATTTGAATGACCTATCAAGCAAAATGTAGGGAAATATTCAACCTCGAGTACATGGATTAAAAGTTGATTTTGAATCTGGGATTACTGAGTCCAAATGCTCTGGGTGACAATATCCATTTAAATTTAATATCTGAAATTCGAGGTTGTTCATTTATCGTTGTCAATCAGCAATTGATTTAAGTAGAGCATAGAGGAATTAAGATGGTGTTGGATTAGATGTTACCTTAGCTGAGGTTGGTACACACAATAGTTTAAGGGCTTGACCCCCACATTCTCATTCACTCTAACTAGGAGTTGACAAATTCTCCACCACACATCCCTTGTTGGCCCACTCTTACTACGGTTCTTTTCATGAATTTTGACCGTCCACATATCCCAAAGGCCAATAGTGGTGGGAGATGTGTTAAATCCCACCTTTTGGGGTAAATGAGAAGCGTGCAGTTAAACTAAAAGTTTAATTATTTTCTCTTGTTTCATTTTTTTCCTTCTTGTTGTGATGGATTATATTTGCACTATAACTGGTGACGTGATGGGTAGAAACTAGAGCCTTCTTGGTAAAAGGGTGAAGATAGATCATTGGCATCTGGATCAGGCTAGTCTTCTCTCTCCTCATCTCTTGTAAGAGCAAATGAGGCTAGATGTGTCAGTTGTAAAAAGCTAGTTGAGAATTTAGGAACTCTTTTCTGAAGCTTTCTTTTTTGTTGTTGTAGCTTCACCGACATTTACACTTCATATGAGATTTTATTTTGGATATGGTACTTGTTGCAGAACTTAAATTCTTCATCTTCTGATGACATAATATTGCTAAATCTCCTATGGAGTTAGCTGCATGCTTGCTATGCATTTTTCCTTTTGGAAGATTTAGAACATTTGAGGAAGCCTTGTGTTGTCTTGGTTATCAGTTAGCGTTTCCTATTGTTGTTGTTGTTATTATTATTTTATAATATTATCATATTGGGATATGAATATCTTCTTTTGCATTTAATATCGGCTAGTATTTCATTTGGATACATAGTGTGCTGTTGTGGCATTTATGTAAATGGAAATTTGAAAACAAAGCGATTCATTAGTGTTGTTGTGGAGCGTATGTAAGTGGCTGTTTGAGAATAATGTAATTTATAGTTCTTTCTGACGCCACAAACTTTATAGACTTTGAGTTAGTTATTTTATAAATCCTTTAGTACAATTTTTTCAGAGCTTGACGTGCTATTGAGTAAAACAATAAAAAAATATATATGTTAGTTGAAATACAAATTTGTCATTTTCAGTGACAATAGGAGTAGTGCTTAACAAGTTTTAGTTGAGAAGAGTGCCAATGCTGTCAACTTGTCATTAAAGGACAATCAGTTTACCATCTTGTAGATCAAATTCGGAAGATAGATATTTACTTAGCATGCCTAATTGCAATATGCTTGGTTATTTACCAATTTTTTTTGTTGGGTTGGCATGGCTGGGTTGTGTGTATGTTTTTTTTTTTTTTTTGTGTGGGGTTGGGGTGGGGGGGGGGGGGGGGGGGTGGGAGGTCTTGGTTTTTTTTTTTTTTTGGGTGGTGGGGGGGGGAGGGGGGCATACTATAATTAACATATGCAACCTAATAAATGGTGTGAATTTGGAGGGAGGGAGACCACAACTCAGCATGGGGGCACACAACCACGTTGGTCTCACGCAAGTCACATGGTATTTCTACGTTTTAATTTGACTTGCAATATAGATTTAGCATAGTGTTTGATGTGCAGTCACATATGTGCGCGAGTGCGGGCCGATTATGTGTGTTCAAATCCAAGCTAACTAAGACTGGCACGCGGACATACACAGAGGTCAAAAGGGAATTGAAATCAAAATTTCACTAGCTATAATAATATTATACCATTTGGTTTTGATACACAACACTTGCCTGCGCCTGTGAATGTTTGATATTTTGGGTATTTTCTTGTTGATGCCGTTTCCATGTTGCACATCTCAGATTCTTAGACTAGGATGGATGGGATCAAACAAGCTGCGGAGGGAGGGGCCAACAGCCCATCACAGAGGAATTGGAATACTTGACCTGCAATATAGAATTACATAACCTTTGGGTTCAGTATGTGTGCATGTGTTCCGGTAATTGTTTGATATTTTGGGTATTTTCTTGTTTGCAACATTTCCATGTTGTATACCTGCAGATTTCTAGACTAGAATAGATGGGTTTGAACAAGCTGAGGGAGGGACCAACAGCCCATCACAAAGGAACATGAATTCTTATTTATTTCCCCTGCAATTTAGAATTATATAACCTTGGGTTTTAGTATGTGTGCATGTGTTTGAATTTTGGGATTTGTCAAGTTGGCATGTTTATTGCCTGTGTCCATATATCCTAAAATGTTAGAATAGATATGTCGAGCATTTCTCAATAGAAGATAGATGAATTTGGGTGGAAAATATCACAACTCAATATACATGATAGATATATTTATATGTGTGAGGATATACTTGAAGATACACCGTACCGTTCTCTTCTCATGGAGATATGAAGTCTCAATAAGCTTTCTGAATAGAATATTCAAATTATATTCAATTTTTATGTTCAGGACAGAGCTTTGGAAATAGAAGATTGTGTCTTTAAATTAATATAAAGGAAAGTATGGATTAGTTGAATGTCGTTGGTTGATTATCGCTCCTAGATAGATGGAAGCTTGTGAAGAAAAGAATGTAAAATAGAGCAATTTATCAAAGCCCCCATCATTTCCCTTATCTTCTTTAGTCAACAGTTAATGCTATTGGGACATGCTCGAGGAAATTGTGCATCTTTGTGTGTCCAAGTGGTTGTTGGATAATTGTTTATTCTGAAGGGATCTATGATATAGACAATGGTGGAGAAATATGATGAACACTCATCTCGTATGGCTAGTGGATAAATTGTACTTCTCCATGAAAAGAATAGAGGAAGTTCACACTAATTTACTGAGTGCTGGGAAAATACTATATTGTTTACTACAGTTCTTAGGTGACTCTTTAAAGGTTAGTGTTATGTTGATATCTAATGAAGAAACAAAAGCCGTTGATTGATTGACTGGGTTTCAAGTTGGACTCTACCCATTTAACTTGGAGGGTGTAGATTTGGTGGAACATGTTGCCCGCTGAAATGTGCATCTAGCATTTTTTTTAATTATTATTATTTTTTAGTTTGTGTTTATTTGGGTGTTTGTAGATTTAACCATTATTTATAGACATAGACTTTCGGATGTGTATTTTCTTGTAAATGATAGAGCGGAGTTGATGGAAGTGGGCAAGAGTAGCATTATGAAGTTAGATTTACAAGAGACTTGCCATGGCTCGAGGCGAAGGGCTAAGTTCCTCTCTCTTCTTCCCCCTCTCTTGCCTATCCTTTATATATCTCTTTTCCCCGTAATTGTCTTTTGTTTTTGGGGTTCGTGATTAGGATTTGTCTGCACCTTTCTCTTCTTCTTCATTTGCTTTTTGATTATTGGGATAGGGATTCTTAGGATTTTATTGATTTAGAGAGCCAGCTAGATGGTAACCTGCCGAGACCAAAATTTTAATCGAGTTCCAGGATTGGCTCTTGGTGAGGATAGTCTATTGGATTAAACCTTGTACTTTGGTTTGAAGTAATTGTTTAGTTTACATTTTTAATTGTGAATGATGAATGTTGACGGGGTTCGGTTTTAGGGGTTAGATTGTGATATTTGATTTCACAGAAAAGAGTATGAAAGTTATGGATCAAAATCTTAATCATGTTCCAGGGTAGTCTTGCTGAAAATTAACCTATCTGATTAAGTGTCTTCCCTTTGTTCAAAGTGAACTTCGGCTTTTCCCCCCTATTAAGTGATGAATGACAACTTTTTTTTTTAATAGATTAGACTGTTATTGATTCAGTGGCTGTGCACTTTGTTCTTTGAAAGAGCAAACTGACTATGTTTGATGTTACAGAAAAGAGTATGAAACTCAGCTTTTTCATTTGGAAATTATTTTTTGGTAATTGGTACATGAGAAATCTGAAGACTTGAAAGGTGGCATTTCATTTTTTTAATAAATTGGAGGTTGCATGATGTATTGTTCTCTGTAGTGCAATTTTAAGATGAAATGTTAGATATATCTTTAGTTTGAAATGAAATCATATTATGCTGCTTATTTAGCAATGAATTCTGTGAACTTTTTAGCAAGAGAGTAATAGACAAAATCTCCTCTTTAGAGGACCTTTTTTCTTGCTTTTCTGGCGGAACTAAATAAATTTGATCCTTAGTGAGAAGTCTCTTGTTGAATAGAACAACAAAGCCTTTATCTGATTATTTGGGTTCAACTACTTCAACTCTTCTTTTCCATTCAACTCTGTTGTGGGTCATGTGCTCTATTAAATAAGTAATTAACAGATATCATCTCTCTCTTACTGCTAAGTATTCCCTAGTTCTTTTCTTATCAAGTACCATCCTATCACTCTGAAGTCTCAACTTGTGTGCTCACACCAGGGTTTGAAAACTCGGTTGTTCCGGTTCTGACTCGATCGAGTCGGAACCGGACAGGCCCTCACCGTTTCGATACCGGGCCGCGAGTCAAAGGTTTTTTCTTTTTCACACAACTCGGACGAAAATCAGAGTTGACTCGGCCATATCGACCGAGTCAATCATGGACTTTACTTGACTCGGCCATATCGGTCGAGTTAACTCCGATTTTTCGCCTGAGTCGAAGCCTGTGGAGATAGAGACCTTAAGTCTCAACAAGAGAGAAAGGGAAAAAATACTCACCAAAATCTGCTCTGGCTCCGACGTGCCATCCCCATCTGCTCCGGCATCGCAGAAAGAGAGAGAGGGAGATTGGAGGAAGGGAGAGGAGAGAGAGCCCAATCTCCCCCCTCTCACCCGATCTCTCTTTCTTGCTCTGCTCTCTCTCTCCTCCCCCCTTCTCCTCTTATCCTTTCTTTTCTTTTTTCTTTTTTCTTTTTGGGTTTTTTTTATATTTACCGCTTAAATCTTTTATATTTGTAAATTTACTCTCCAAATCATCATATTTTTCAATTACCTCTCAAAACAAATTTATTTTGGACATGTGATACATAAATTTTGATGTCTATATATTTTAGGATTTGTCGTGATTTTTTCAGATTTTTTGAGCTTTATTTGTAGTGTTTTGCACGTAATGCCTGAGTCTGTTCCGAGACGACACGACCGATGTGAAATGGTGCCCGCCGAGTCGGCTGACACCGTGATTTTGAACCATGGACTCACACTGAATGTCAAAACCCTCTGAAATGATTGCCCCCCATCTTATTCTCAATAAACTATTCCTATTATGAATTTGTGCTCATTTCCTGTCCTGTCGTTTAATGAATTGCCAATCCACATCTTGATGATTGATGATCTCCTCCTAGGTTTTTAACATTCTAGTTCTTAACTGGCCAGATTCTGACCCATAAAGAAGAGCTGGTCATGTACCCTTCTCATAACTTTTTTACCAATCAACTTGATAGGTATCCTACGGTCACATGGTATTCAAGAAGCAAATGCATTTTAATTTAACTGTTTGTTTTCTTCCAACAACCTCATATGATCCTAAGTAGTGGATATGCACAATGGTAGATGTTTCTTGGTTATCAAATTGGACTATGCATTTCCTTGTTCCATCTCATTTCTTTGCTAAAATTTCATCTATATTCTTATTTGTTTTGTGAATTTTAGTTCTTTTAGATTCTAAAGCTTCTTTATACCCATATCCTTTATAAATTATCCCTTGTTCTCATGTATAAGACAACAAATGACATGCATTTTGGCGCCTTTACTCTGAATAAATATGTACGGAGTTCCTCCTGGACAAAGTCTCATTAGTTGTCATTGATGTGCAAGCTTATGTTGATTGGGAACGAATATTGCTCACTCATTTGTTATCATATTACTTACTCCTCCATACTTGTCTTAATCCCGATATGACTACTAGGCACCTTTTTCTCTAAACCCACCTGTGTAGCGTAACAAATAGAGTTGTCTAATTAACCATTGGTTGGTCTATTTTATCTCTTTAGATTCAGTTGAATCATTTCTATGGAGATTTTGACTAAGTTTTATGCGGGCATTCAGCTACTTTATATCACATCGATGTGATTGTCCCCTTTTTAGTTTTTATGGATTTTCTAAAATATTGTGACTTTTTTCACTTAAATTTTCAGTTACGCTACCACAAAAGATACAAATAGAAGGGTCAATTAAAGCCTGCATCTGCTTCCACTTTTAACAGACTACTATTGTAATTCATTGTTGAACTGTAATGAGGATTTAGGTCCATAGTTCACCATTAACCTAATTCAAACCTTGTCTGTCAAAGTTGAGTTAGCTATCTATTGGGTTCAGGTTATGAAGGCTTCCTTGAAGGATACACCAAATTTTGGTTAAATTCTTGGAAGCAACTGTGAGCAAAAGAGAAGCTCGACAATAAACCACGAATGCTAGTTAACGTAAGATGCCCTATCAAAATGGTTACTTGACAAAAGAGAAGCTCGACAATAAACCTCGAATGCTAGTTAAAGTAAGATGCCCTATCAAAATGGTTATCCACTGTATGTTCATGCAACCATGGAGGAATTCTCCAGAACATCATAGACTAGGAAATTGCCTAGGAATAGGAAAGGAGGCAAAAAGTTATAGTTTACTCGGGAATTAAGGTTTATTTTCAAAAAGAGAGAGAGGCTTATCAATTGGGGTTTATTTTCAAAAAGCAACAAGTAACAAGTGAATTAGGTTGATGAAGATAGATCATTGTAGAGAAGAATTGAGATTTAGGTTTTCTTAATACTTGGCACTTTTTAAGTTTAATATCTGGATACTCTCTACTATGTAACGCTAGAACCCGTGTGGTCGGGCCTTTGCGTGTGTAACTGGATCTTGCTACCCAGTCCATTAAAAAGAAACAGTGTTACGATGGGGTACACATCTTAAGCATTATTCATTGGGCAAAAGTCATTGACCCTCTAGTCCTTTATTTGCTAGCTAAGGGTACGGGCCCACATCTTCAGGTAAAAGTTTGCCCCTTTAAAATATATTTTTAACAAAATTATTGAAGCCACACCATAACTAAAATTTCTCTGTAAATGCTAAAGATTGATTTTCACAAGTTCACCATGTAACTCATTAGCAAACAATCCAATTAAGTGGAGATGATTCTTTTACGAGTGTCCAGTTTGGGTTCGCAATGTGAATGCTTATAGTTGACTGGATCAGAATTTATTTATCACATTAGAGTGTTATTGCACAACATTGGAACCAGGTGCCTCATTGACTAAAGCAAATGAGAAATCTTGGATATGAAGACAGATATAGTAGAGCTGTGTTCAGCACTTTTTTGAGGAAGCAGAAAGCGTGATGAAGTAAGCATAACCTATGATGGTATGAATGAAGACAAAGAGTACAGAAACAAGAAGAAAGAATATGGAATGATTGCAACTTGCAAGAAGCAAAATATAACAAAAAAATTATGGTTAAATCTTAACTACTGTGTCATTATATATTCCTGTCTGGTTTAAGTGGAACTAATATTCTTCATTTCTTAAAGCAAAGGACTATTTAGGAATCTTCTCTCAGAATTTCATAGTGTACCTGGACGGAGAAAGAATTACCACATGGAATCTAAACATCTTTCAAAATAAATGTATCAGCTGTATCGGCTTATCGGCTTTTTTAGACAAGTTCAGTTCAGACCATCACTTAAATCAACGTGTTCCCTTTATAGGAGGCACATGGACAGAGATACAACATGACGTGTATATGATAACAGAGTAACTTTGAAACATAGGATACAAGGACACGACAACATGAATGTATGGGTGCGTGTATGCATGTGTCTATATATATAATGATAATATAATACACATCAAAACTGATAGTTATTAGGACATGCTCTATGAGAATAGAGAATAGAATAAACAGAATGAGCTCGTAGATGATTTAAATTCATACCTTCAACTTGACACAGAAAAGAAAAAAATATGAAATATCTGGCCCAAATCTAATATAAGTCACGTGGTTGCGAGGTGTGTGGGATTTGTCAACACAATATGAGTAGCATCCCTTTTATGTCAAAGAATCCTTTATATTTTGTTTTAATGTGGTTCCATGGAGTCCAACAAGCTATTTTTAGATATTTTTTAAAGAGTTGATACAGCTTTGACACACTTTTCTGGTTGCTTAAAATCTAAAATTACTTGAAGGCATTAGAATGTCTGTAATTTTTGGGTAGTGTTGTCATGCAAGTGCCAATGTCCGATACATGTTGGAGGCGAACATGGACTTGCTTTGAAGTGTTTGTGCTTCATAGGTTACCTTAGGTCCTCTCAACTTCATACTTGAAACTTGAAGCTTCAGTTAAATCTATTTTCGACATTTGGCCCCTGTATTTTCTTAGTTTGTATTTTAATTCTCTTAGACAACAGACTCTCCATCAAAGACAATTTATGTGTGTAACGGTACTTGTGCAAAATGCTGATGCTATGGTTCAAGCGGGGCTAGAGTTTTCAGTTTCTTAAAAGAAAAGAAAAGAAAAGAAAAGAAAACGGTAAAGTAGGGTTTGTGGCAGGCCTAGTGTTCCTTATCACTAATTTTCATTATTTCCTTTTTCTTTTTCCTGGTTTCTTGCTTTTTCATATTATAGTAGTTATGATTCTAATAGGCATTTGAATAATCATGATTCTGATGATGACTGGATGTTTTTCAGGTTGTCAACTCTTCAGAGAAATCAAAAACCAAAGGAGCAAGAAATGGTGATCTTATTGCTCCCAAGGGTGTACAGCAGCCTTCATCTCAGCTGGTCCCCCGTCTGACTGTCCCCAAACAACCTGATATTCTGAAGACTTCTCAGGCTGGGAATTTTCGATTCCTCAACCAAAAGAAGAACGAAACCTCTCCTACTGCCAAAGATGGGCCGCCTCTAACTACTGCCAACAGAATGGCAACGTCGTTTAGTGGTGTTCCATCACCATCAAGTCATCTAAAGTCCCCTGCCAACCCAAAGCCGAAAGCTAATGGTGTAGGAGGTGAGAAGAAACCTCTATTCCAGGCACAGCAGGAGAAACATGACTTCTTTAATTCCATTCGCAAGCAATCTGTGATGAAAAACGGCGTATCACATCATCATCCTGAACTGAGCTGTGGTGCATCATCACCCTCATCTGTGTCATCACTATCCAATTCGGTGATGAAGTCAGATGAGCAGGTCATGGGAGGAGATTCTGCAGCTTCTGCCTGTCAGGAAAAGAACATGATCGCTACATCAAGTTCTGGTTTAGAGTGTCGAGTGGCTGTGAATTGGAATGTCAATGGTTGTGATGAGGAGGAGCCTGAAGCCATGGTAGCTCCGAACGATGAAGAAAAAGCGTTCTTGTGTTCACTTGGATGGAATGAGAATGCTGGGGAGGGTGCCCTGACAGCTGAGGAGATTTTGTCTTTTGTCAAGAAGGTACAACAAAATTCTACAAAAACTATCTTTTTCTATTTTTGCTCTCCTTGGAATTTTTTTTTTTTTTTTAATGCACTCGGGAGAATTTCTAACTGAAGTTTCCATGTCCACAGCATGAGGAGAAACTGGGGCCAGATTTCAAGTACAAGGCAGGTCTTCCGGAGATGCGACTAAATGGCATATCCTCGTCTGGATCGAGTTCATCCAGCTCAGAGGCAGAAATATGATTTTGCTGACTGGCCAACGTTGCTGCAATCCTTTACTGATTACTGATAAGTCTTAGTTTTATGGTGAAGAGATTCTTTGATTGTTGGAGAGGAGAGGGTTTGGAAGGCGGACTTTGTGGGAGCAAGAGGAACCAGAAGCCTACAGTGTTTTTTTGTGAAAAGAGAGGGAGCTGGTAGTTTTTTTCTCTCCTCCCACTTGCTTCCTTTAAAAGGGAAAAAAAATTTGTGTGAAATGCGAAATAAGATGTACGGTGCTTCAGTCCTCTAGACCCACGTCGTCATGCTATCGCGGTGCTTTCTCGCAGGAGTTTCTGTCGTTCTTTTATGATGGATTGGCTGGAGTTAACAGGAAAGTAGACATAGATTGTTAAGTTCCTTGTTAGAGAAGTGCACAGGATTGGAGATCTTTTTGTTTAGTTTTGCCCTTTTTTTGTTTTTTGTTTTCTTAATTTGAAAGGGAAAATCACATCTTTGTCTGTTGTCAGCACTTTTTTTGGGGGTTCATATTCAACGGAGAAAAATCTGGGTTGATATTGGTATGCAAGTACTTGGTATGAGTTTATTGTGAAATTGAGCTCGGTCTCACAACTGAAGCTTTAAATCTGCAAGCAGGTATTAGAGCAATGCATGTTTTGTGATTGTAGAATAGTTAAGGTTTTTGGGTTCATATCAACGGAGAATCTGTGTTGATATTAGTATACAAGCAGTTGGTATGAGTTCTGGTGTAATTGCGAAATTGAACTCAAAATTGCACATCTGAAGCTTGAAATCTGAGAACAGGTATTAGAGCAAGGCAAGTTATGTGACTGTAGTAGATGTAGAATACTGAAGGTTTTTATGGGTTTCATATTCAACAGAGAAATCTAGGCTTATTTTGGTGTACAATCAATTGATAATGAGTTCTGGTGTCATTGCAAAATTAATCTCAAATCTAGCTTGAAATCTGAATGCAGGTGTTTGAACAAGGCAAGTTACGCGATTCTAGAGTACTGAATGAATTCCAATTGCTGAGATTTGCTGTCAAATTTTTTTGATGAAACTAAGCTAATTTTAACTCTCTGAGGAGAAAAAGTCCCCAAAAGTATAGGGTATATATCATTTACTGATTGTGATTTTGTTTGGATTATTAGTATATATCATTTACTGAATGTTACAAATTACAACACTAACATCAAATTCATAAAATATTTTAAGACTCCTGAAAATTTTGGTGCAAACAAACACCTAAAAAGATTAGTAAAATAAATACACGAAGGCCGTGGAAGTTCGTCAGGTCTAAAGTATACTGAACAGATATCGTGTTTTTTTTCCTAGCAGACAAATGTCCCTTTAACGAGTTTGGATGCGCAGACATGTACAATAAAAGAGTTCAAGACAACGCCAATTGTAGCTTTGCGACGTCATCACGTTTGAGAAGTGAAAACTAACCTTTGACAATGAGAAGAAAACTCAGCACGCAGCTGGCATGCACCGCGCGCATGGGGCTGGCAAATTGAGCTCGCTTAAACATTTCCCTAGCTGATAAGACTGAGCATTTCCGTCTTGTAAACTAAGGCTCATGACCCACACATACATGTAATACAGTAAGAGAATCAATCACGTATTGAAATGATATGTATATTGATCTTTTTATAATATATTATGTGTGTTCTCACAAACATATTATAAGAGATTATAAGAGATCTAATCTATATGTCAATGCGTAATTGGTATGTGTGTGACTCACACACATGAATCGAACCCGTAAACTATGAACTCCATTGCGATCACCAACCTCATTAAGCCTATCTAAAGAGAGCAGCAGAGCTATCGCCTGCGAAAGAAATACGATTGGATTCCAGATTCGGGAAATCACATGCAGAGAGAGAGAGAGAGAGAGAGAGAGAGAGAGAGTGGTTGAATCCCACGAAGAATGCAAGGCCTCCCTTTTGCTCTCGACCCGATTCCATTCATAGTAGTTATCATTATTGTCAAGCTTGAACACCTCAAAACGAGTGGCCTTTGCGGGTGAATCAACGTAAAAATCAATTTCGCCTTTGTGGTCAGACCTGTGTGCCAAGGGAGAAGAGAGCATCGGCCATGGGATTGTGGTTCTGCTGATGATTTCAGTAGGGATAGGGTTTGGGTTTGGATTTGGGTTAGGGTTAAGGTAACCAATGATCGATGCCGATGCCGATGCCTTGAGAAGGGGGAGGGAAAGACGGCAACGACGAGGAGATGGCTGCGGAAGCAGAAGGAGCGGTTGGTGAAAGCTTCTGATGCGATGGCCATTACCGATTTCTCTTCCCATTTTTAAGATGAACAGATGGACCGGGGTATAACTTGTTCGAGCACGAAACAGATGCTGGTCAAATGTTTTATTATATTATTAGTATATCGTCGTCATTTATTATTAATAGTATACTGTTACTGTCAGTAAAAAATCAATCAATCGGTCAAAAAAAGATAAGAGAGATAAAAAAGAGGAGGAGAGCTGGGAAATGAAGAGAAAAGGAATCGATACTGCTCTCTCTCACGCAGATGAAAACAGACGGATAAAGTTTACAAATGAGTCATAAGAACCTCCTTTCAGTCAATTTTGATCATTATTATTATATTTATTATTATTATTATTAACTTAGTACAAGTTAGATTTGAAAATATAAGAAAGAGAAAAATCGAGTGATATGAAATAAAGTGAGAAAAATAAGAGAGGCTCCGCAGAGTGACATGGTGGAGGGGTTATGACCGGAGGGGTTTTTAATATTTATCTCTCAATCTTTTTTATTTGAACATCATCCCTCAGATCTTGTTATTTATCAATTTACCCTTGAAATCAATTCACATCCAAGAAAAAAAAAAAATACCACATGTTGTTAGTATAGGTTAGTTTCTGAATGAAATTGAGAGAGAACACCAGTTATACCCCCTCCCTTTCGAGTGCGGATAAAGGCACTTATGGAATTGATTAAGGCACCCCAAAAAAGACATTGTTCATCCTGTTTAGTTAAATATTTTTACTCTCGTGAAAAAGTCTAAAATGTCCCTCTGTCCTCTTCCTTCCTCCTTCCTCCTTCTCCGTCTTCTTCCACAACAAGTCTGTCGCTTGCCCGACCTCCCCCCCCCCCCCCCCCCCCCCCCCCCCCCCCCGCAAAACTTCCTCCCATCTATCTGTTCGGTTGGACGTCCGGCCGAACAGATATATATCTGCTCGATCAGACATTGCCAAACAAATAGATATGCTCTGTCGGACGTCCAACCGAATAGATTGATTTTTGGTTGTTTTTTTTTTTTTTTTTTTTTTTTTTTTTTTGGGTGGGGAAGGGAAGAGGAGGGGGGGGTCGACGGGGAGGGGTGGGAGGTCGGCGGGAAGGGGGGGGGGGGGGGGGGGGGGGGGGGGGGGGGTGAGGACGAGTGATGGACAACGACGACAGAGGGGAAGAGAGGAGATGAAGCTGCATGGAGGAAGAAAGAGGGGTAATTTGCGTATTTTGAAAATATTGATGGGTGCTTTAACAGATTGGGTGAATGCCTTGATTGTTTGAGTGCCTTGATCAAAAGTTTGGGTGCCTTTATTTGCACCCCTCTTTCATCTTCTTCATTCATCTCCCAGCAAAAAAAAAATTTTTTTTTTTTTTTTTGGGGGGGGGGGGGGGCGGGGGGGGGGGGGGGGGGGGGGGGGGTGGGGGTGGGGGTACGATTATTATTGATGCCTCATTCTCGACATCTCCCATGTCCGATCTTCCCATAATTAGGACAGAGCCAGAAATACATGATGCTGGGGGATATGAAAGTATATATAAAAAGAAAAAAATGTCTTAAAAACCAGTGTATCTCATTTATAGATATTTAAGCAACTTTCTACCTGCAAAGCTTAAATCATAAAATATCAGTGCGGATCTAAAATTATATGCTCAGTTACTTACTAAGATTTATATTTAAATCCTATTATATTAGGGGAATCATACTTGCGATCCAACAAATAATAAAATGGAGTAAGAAGTGACAAACAAAAAAACATAACTGTAATAGGGATTTCGTTACAACCCCCAATGTCAAGTCCTAATTAGAAAAAAAACTCAACTCCATAATTTTATTTGCTTCAGACACTTTCTTTTTTAAACTAATCAGATGTGCCCACGTGTCAAGCGCAGAAACATTTCTCAGCAACGAAAAGCACAAATGTCCTGCAGTAATCGCTTCAAAAAAAGCGGATTGCTTCGAAAATGCGGACTGTTGGTGCCCTGTTTCCGAGGACTGTGGTCATGATCGCAATCCTCATAAAAATACTCTATTTTTGAGGACTGCGACTATAATCGTAGTCCTCAGAAAAATACCATATTTCTGAGTCTTTGTAGGACTATGATTATGATTGCAGTCCTCCTTATTAGAACAATTTCTGAGTCATTATAAGACTGCAATCATGACCGCAATTCTCACAAAATGACTTGTTTTTTAGTCTTTATTAGGATTGTGATTATGATCACAGTCCTCACAAAACATAATTTTTCAGTTTATATTAGAACTACGGCAATGATCACAGTCCTTACAAAATGTAGAATAAAGTCACTAGTATTGCTATGATTCCATACATGCATAGTTGACTTTTTTATTATATATAGATTAGTGAAGCTTAGAAATTTTAAGTTTCACTAAGACCGAAGAAAAGTTGCAAAAAAAGAACTGTGTTCGCTGCTATTATGAATCATAAACGGAAAATTCAGTCATTTTGCTTTTTGCTTGTTTTAGGATAGAGTATGTTTATTGCCTTAGATGCTAGGGAGAAGATGGAGAAAGCTGAATGCACTGAGTAGATGTAATAATTGTAGGATAAATGCAAGTTCTTTGTTCACATACGGATTTTTGTTCGTGAAAACACTAGTGTTAATTCACACACACATATCTGTGTTTAAGTACTGTTTTTCTTCTAGGGGGAAGAGATTTTATTCGTAGCGCGGTTTTTGACATAAATTCTTAGTGAGAGTTTTTTATTCATCAAGTAACAAAATCCAAAGAATGGATATATTGTTGCAGTTGTTTTTACGATCTTTCATGTGATGAATATGATGCAACTTCCTTCTGTTATTCCAATGTTTAAATTTGGTGCATGATGTTGCACTGTAAGTTGCTGAAATAACTGGTTTATTTTATAGACTCAGACAAGAATATGGCTTGGAGAAGTTCTGGACATAAGATTCGATGCGGAGACAGCTATTCCTGACTTATTTGCTGACGGAGACTTGCTGTATACCTAAATGCTTTCTTATATTATTATTGCTTAATGCATACATGTTTATGTTGCGTCCATTCCCCTTTTCTTTAAATGAAGTACTAGTATGAAAATTTAACACCATAAAAAAGAGACGATATCTGGGTCCGTATGGCATGAAGATGTACATTGATATCCATATTGCAGAACATAGCAGTATAAAACAATTATCAGGCTACCGAATTTTGAGGGCTGCCCAGTTGCATAAGCATAAACAGCAATACCAAACATGGTATGTTTTCCTGCCTACTGAATGAGGATTATGCAATTCTCTCTCATGATAGCCTCCTTGGCCAAGGAATTTGGCACCAGTTTTGAAGGCTGATCTCAGGTTGGAAGCCAGTTATAGAATTTTGGCAAGTCTTTCATGGAGCCTCGTGCTCTATAGCTAAAATTCTGATGGAAAATAGGCTTCAGCGATGATGATGGTGATGATGATGATGATGGTGGTGGTGGTGGTGATGAATAGATTTTAATGCCCCTTTCATCAAATGACTATAAGGAAGGATTGTGGCCCATGGTTCTCGGATGGGTCTGCAATATCTCCTTAGATTCATCATAAAGCAATATTGATACTTTGGAAGACCCAAATATGGATGCATGTGATGCTGAATTTTTCCAGCACAGGAAGTTCTGGTGTTGTTTTATCACTCTGAATACATTCAACACTGTCTTGAACAGTAGCCAGAGCTCACGAGTGTATGATGCTTATATTGACTATTTTCTAAGCAATTCAACTCTAGTGGCAGGGAAAGCCTGAAATTTATTCAACGCACCTTCTGGGTATGTATTAGAATATAGGGGCATGAGTTGTCCTGAGAATGCACATGTAATTTGTGAACTGGTGGTTTAAGATAGTTTGCATATCTGATTCTTAGAGAACGATTGCATGTTGGTAACTTAGGACATGCCTTCTGCACAAAATGATTGAAAAAATATTCTTATTTTTGGCTACCATATCATCAGAGTTATGTTCAGTTTATGGATTTCTTTTTCATCTCTTCTAGGTTCAAAAGTAGTGTGGAAAATGCTCCTGAAAAAGCATGCAGAGCTGAAGCATTCGAAAATGCATATTTACGAGTGAATTTCGTCTGGTAAGAGCGACGGGAGATACATGCCTTATCCGAAGGTTGACTCATTTTTTAAGGTACCTTCTATCCTTTACTCGTTTGAATTTAGTTCTTGAAGTAAAATTCTAAAAGAGGATATTTTAAGTTTCTTTGAAGTGAATTAAAGTTTTATTTATTTGTTTATTTTATTTGCGTGTTTTTCTACTTTTTACTCTAGATGCTTATTATTCATGATTAGCCATTTCTTTTATTGTTTAATTTTGCAATCATCGATGTTATTATCATCTCCTTAAATATGCAGGAATACGCAAACCTTTCTAGAAAAAGCAGTGGGAAAGCCTGTGAACACATTGATTCTAATTATGTTTGGGAATCAATAAAAAACACATACTGTTCCCTCAAATTTGATAAATCTTATAAATTGATGTTTGTTTAATCATGTTTACACATTTTGCTGCTGAACTCTTTATGGACCTTAGATCAAGATAGCTGGAATCTACGTATTTCTTTGGTTTGCTTGATTGCTCTGCCTAATTTGAATTGAAACTCTTATTTAACTAACCTCCAGTACATCCTTCGAATAGTGATTGTCCCTTTTCCAGGTCTCCCACTTTATCCCATCTTCTCATTCCTCTGAAGATTCTAATCTGATACTCAGCATGCTACGATCTTGAAATGCTACAATCTGAATATTTCTTTCACTTGGAGCTTCCTGTATTTCCTAGTCATTTTTGGTCTTTCTTTGGCTTATAAAATTGTCTTGTTTCCATTTAGCTCTCTGGACATATCTGGACAAACATTAGCATGGTTCTCCTTCTTCCTGATGTTGAATGCTATGTGGAAGAAATGAAATCAAGCAAAAGAAGCTAACACTTGTGTCCGTGCACAATTTTATTCACTCAAGTAACTGTCTGTTGGGTATCTGTACTTGTCCTTCAAATAATGGCCAGAGGGCTGGTTGCACACCCGTCATATAAAATTTCTACCTATTTGCATGACCCTCTCTGTTAAGTGGTGACCAGCTGCGTGGCTGAGCTGGCGTTAATGAATGTTACCAGCAGATGATCGATAGCACCTATTAATAACGAGAAAGAAGATATCACGGGAAGTCTGAGGATAGTGGATTTTGATTCTACTGGTAGGAAGTGTCAAACACGGTTCATGACTCACTCTTGTCACTTCCTATCCAAATAGAGGAAGTTATACTTCCAAACTGAAGTCAAAGAAGCTGTACAGGTATTGCTGGAGAACAATCGAAGGGAGATATGGCAAAACTTCTCTTGCAGTTTGTGTGAAGATATGACTTGAAAGGAATGATCACTCTCTTTTTTGCTAGTACAAGAAAAATCTTGCAATCAAGTGTGTAGACAAGTTCAATTTACTAATATGAACTGATTGCAAGAATAAAAATTCATAGGATGGCCAGGTTAGCGGGATGAAGGATGGATGTATAGACTGAGTTAGTCCCTTGGTTTTAGTATTAAAAGATTATGTAAAAAGTTTCTAACGAAAAATCCAAGTATTTTGAATGATTGATGGAAAACTCTTTTGGTTATGACAACCCTCAGATGCTTAAGCACAGCTCACCTCCAAACTAGTATGGTGTCTCTTCTTGAAGTTTGACATTGTACGTTCTCCTCCTCCAAAATCAACCATGATCAACTAATTATTCATTTTGTAACTATTTCTGGAACTTTGTCTAACATGCTAATGTTAGAGAACTTTCTTTCTCATTGTTCACCATATTTGCCAGATCCTGGGATGACAGGTATATTTGTTCTCTCCATCTGATGTTGTTGAGAAAAGAGATGTTCGAAGAGTCTGTATGTGTATCCGCTCCTTCTCTAAGAAGACAAGGCACACACATAGTATCTCTGTAATATTCTGTCCGCGTTCTATATGTAACGCTGACATAACATGTTAGCAGATGTCTTCTTCCTAATAGAGAATTGAAACTCTTCGGTGTAGGTTCCTGATTTTGACATCACCTACACAACTGCAATGCCCACAGATTTGGTTGGTGGTATCCGTAGAAACCTGGAACAGTCACACATTAGCCCTTCAAATCCAATCCAATGGCTACGGTAGCTCATCCGTGGACACAAGGGAACTGTCCAGACAGGCAAGCTCCATTAATTTTCTGTTATCACCAAATAGGATGAATTACACTTATTACTATCTTAGCTAATTCACCCATTACTTCATCTGAAATATGGGCAATCTGCTGATTGAAATATTTTATCCTCTGTAGAGAAGCATTGGTGCACAAAGCGTCCTGCATTATGATTCAAATTCTGAGTCTGATGAAGTAGAAAGTGCATTGACCGAGTTTGAATCTCAGAGTCCAGCCTCAAATGCTTCATATGATGCTATTAAATTTTCCAAGACAATTGGACAGCATTTACCTGAAGGAGATTTGGTAGTAGATGGTGGTGTGTCTGAGTTACAAACAGAGTTCGGACTGGACGATCAGGAACAAAGAGAAGTTGTGGATACAAAACTTTAGCCACGGGCACAAAGTCACACTTCACTGTGAGCCATCCTCATCCCATACCGAGTGCCAAATTGATCAAAAGGCAGAAGCCTGTTTGTCTAACACCGAAGAGGTAATATCGCCACCAAGAAACCCTAGAATCATTATAGAAATTGACAATGCCAATACCAGTTCTTATCAAAATCTTCCATCAACTGATGGACATTTTCCCCGTGATTTGGATGAACCGCATGCAGTTGATGCAGAAGAAGATTTCATACAATCTGGTCCTACACCATGGAGAAGGGTTCTTGAGAATAATTTGGCTAACTATTCGTCTTCTGATAGTGATGTAAACTCTGACCATACAAAAGAAGAATCTGTAAAAGTACTTATAGGCCCTTCAACTCAGGTTCAAACGGTTAGCTGCAGACTGGTTGATGATGGTGCGGCACTCGAATACATGTGGAGCTCAAATAAGAGTAACATCTTGGAGTTTCAGGATGTGGTACATACACCTTGGACAGCAAATGAAGTAAATATGGAACGAAAGAAAGAAAATAGTAATTCTTTTGATGAAGTTTTATCACCAGGGAGCTATATTAAGCTTCAAGCAGACAATTTAGATTTAAACTTTCACAGCATTGATGATGGTAATGTTACAGAGATGCCAGCTAAAGGCTCTAGCCTGTCTTTGGGACCTGTAGACTTGGAACAGAAAAGACATGCAAAATGGGGTGAACATAAAGGATGCCAATGAGATTGAAATTACTCAAGTATACTCCATATCTAGTTCAATATCTTGGGAAGATAAATATGCAAATAATGATTTTCCTGCTAATACCTTCTCCTTTCCATAGGTAAATAATCTTAAAGAAGTGAATCTTTTAGACTCTACAGTTGAGATATCTGCAAATGACCAGGTATCATCAATACACTTGGACAGCATTTCAGGTTCCTCGAACGTGCAGTGTAAGAACTATTGTTTAAACGGCAACCAAATATTGGATTGTAATGGAAATGAATCCAAAATTTGTTCCACCAAAGATGGTTACACATTGAAAGAGGGAGGTCACAGTGATGCTTCCACCTGTAATCTTGAGATGGATGCAAATGTGCAAGTAAATAGTCCAGTCATGTCAATAATGTATGCAGATATGACGAGTAATGGTCTGTCAACTGGGGAAAGCAAAATACACAACAGTACCGCCTTAAATGTGTCCGAGAACGAGCTCACAGCAGGGCCATATTGTATGTACAAAAATCCTCCAATAAAAGTTGCTCCTATAGAGGTTAAAGAAAATTATGCTGAGATGTCCGGCATATAGGATAGTTCTCATATAGACAATTCGAGCATTCCTCTGAGGCTAATGGCGGAGAGTCTTGGGAACAAATTCCTCTATCAATTGAAAATGTATTTGCTGACACTGAAGTATCAATGAACCTGAGGCTTGGGGATCATGAGTTAGAGACTGAAGAGATGAATTACCCTGCTGATGAATCCACAGACATCCACAGTGTTGGTCTTGAGACAACAATTCTGGATGGAGCATCTGAAGCAAATTTTACTTCTGGATCCTGTTAATGATTGCATGACTTGTAGCATAAGCAATACATACGCCAAAGAGAACAGCCACAGCCACAAAACCCTCCCATGGATCAACCCCTGCTTGTACGATGGGAAGGGAAAT
Source organism: Agave tequilana (assembly GCA_038442645.1). Classification (NCBI taxonomy): domain Eukaryota; kingdom Viridiplantae; phylum Streptophyta; class Magnoliopsida; order Asparagales; family Asparagaceae; genus Agave; species Agave tequilana. The sequence goes on along the minus strand of JAVJIF010020114.1, from coordinate 27,000 downwards.
CCTTGCAGAGGAAGGCATTGATGTTAACAACCAAGGAGATGCTCTGATCGTTGATGTTGTAAGCTCTATTTAGGAGAGTGCGGAAGCAGATGGGAATGAAGAAACAAAGAAGGTGAGATATTGTTGTCACCTGCAGAGTCGGTCATTTTAACCCTCTTGGCATCCAAAGTTGTTTATGTCCTAAAGCAAGGACATTGACAAATTGACACAACAAGTCGTTTATAGCGGGAAAATTTTCGGAAGTGATACTTTCAAATCTAGGTACCACCCCTCAGATTCGATACCAACAATTGCAATTAACATACACAATTATCATAATTTTTTATGTCATATTTATTTAATTTTGAACAAGAGGATATAGACTAGTCTTGAACTCAGTGCGTCCCGTGACCTTACCCTACCCCACTAAATTGCTGAACGAGGTCTCATTTATCGTGAATATATGAATTGAGACAAAAACGCAAATACATATGGAGAGAACTCTTACCTCTTTGAATTTCGTAACTCAGCAGGACCAGGTAATGGTAATTGATAGTATTTTTTAGTTGAGTGTTTGGATTTTCAAGATAACATGAAAATTTAAATTATAAATAGAAATTTCGAATCACCTCGTTTGCATGTATGATTTTCTTACTTTGGCCTTGCAACTTATCAAACTAAACAGTCCATGAAGATTTAAGATTCCTTAAAACCCGGTAATTTCCAAATCTATGAGCACTAAAATTGATTCTTTTTATAACTTATTATAAAAACATCCACACGCAACGTAAATTTTGACCTAGGAACACTCTGAAACAAGAACAATAATAAGTAGGTAAACTGTTTCTCGCATTTCGATGGAACAAATTCACAATCGCACATTTCAAGTTTTCTTCCTTCTCTTGGTTCCCTTCCTGTTTCTTTCACTATATATCAAGGGGTCCAATGAAGCTTCAAAATTTTGTTTCATCTCATGGATGTTTTAGACAAGAAGCGCCTAAATGATGACAGTCGCCTGTTCTCATTCATTCCCTACCAAATAAATTCATCACTGTATCTCACACCACAGGACGGGCAACCAAAACCTGGGAGTATAAGAAGGTAGAAAAAAGAACATGAGCTCATGGAACACCTTCACACACAACAACAAAAGGGTGAAAGAAGAAACTGGTAAAAATGGAAATAAGTGTACGAACTCTACATTCTCACAATTACAACCCTTGAATTTCCTTGGATGAAAACATACACCTTGCTGACCATGCTGAGACACACACACACACACACACACACACACACACACACATGACGAACAAGTCCTATCATCACACATCAACATCACTCCAATCCTCAGAAGCATAAGTAAACTGGCGCCTTTGGCCCAATTACATTTTAATTAAAGCTTCTCATGCAGCAATGGAGATAACAAGAAGAACATTGGCAAAGTGAAAAAAAAATTGCTGGGCTATAGCTGAACAAATATCTGAATGCCTCCTACGCTGCTGACAATTGAATCCCACCGCATCTAGAACAAGACAATTGAATCCTGTCTTCACTGGAGACTTCACCGCATCGACTGCGGTACAGGAACAAAGGAAATCTCATCTCAAAGGAATAAAAGTAATCTGCAACACAGAACACTGCAAATGAGATCTGAAGGGGCAAACTGTACAGCAGAACATCACGAGGGATTGTGTGAAATGGTTTGGGTCCATACCTGGAAAAGGTCAAGTACTAATCCTCCAACTGTAAATATAATCAATTCCATCTATTGTTGGCAGGTGAAGAAGAGTAATCGGGGTTTGATCCTAAAAATGGAAGCGGTCTCCTCACGAATGGGTGCTCTAACAGCTGAGAAGCAGTGGGCCTGTCAGCTGGATTGGCTTGTACGCATTGGGTGATGAAATCACGGGCATCTCTTGAGAGGTTGGTGGGGATTGAGGGTGTCTCACCCCTACCAACCATGAAGAAAACATGTTGCTGCAATAACCAGAGAAACAAGCATTTTGAATATCCTTGTGATGTGATATGCAGAAAGTTTTCCAGCTATATTGCATTTGAAGAAACAGCGTTTATAAGTACATGACAAATTCTAACATTTTGCAACCCATCCATTATGAAAGTTTAAGCACAGTTAAAAGAGAGTTGTATTAAGTGACCGGAAAATGATATATATTTAACTTTTAGTTTGGACATGCAAATGTTTTCTATTTCTTTTTCTTTCTTTCTTTGAGCTATAAATGTGTCGATATGCAGCACAAAAATCACGTGAATAATACTGAAGAGCTCACAAGGTGATTATGTTAACTGTAATATTTGAGTAGAATATAGATTAAAAAAAACCTAGTAAATCTCAAGAACAAATGAGGGATGCATTTGATGTTAGATTCAACATCAATCACGGCAATGTCCCTCTGAAATCCCATAAACTGTACTCATTTTTTACCTGTCAAATAGTCTTAACGTGAGCCAAATTCATGAATTATGATGTGGGTATGGTGTTAAGATTACACCAAAACAATAGAGATACAGCTGTTAGAATGGGGAATCAGAGTTTAGGTTTTTAAGTTTGGGATTTGATCTCCAACACTGCAGAAATGAGAAAAAAGTGAGAAGAAAAGAAAATGTACCACAACCAAGAACAGAGAAAAGAGTGAGAAAGAAAAAGAAAAGAGCAGTCTTCTATAAATAAGCACAAGTTTTATTCCAAAAACTACATTGATTTTAGCCAATTTGACAGGCTCTATATAATGAAAATAATAAAATAAACAAACTTACTTGTTCCAACTGAACAGAGACAAGAAACTAAAAAACAGGGGAAGAAGAATCATAATGAGGTTGCTGGTTGTTACTCTTCTTCCATCCCGTAAGAGATCCTAGCAAAGAATTTCAAAGCGCGTGGTGGTTGTTGTTTTTTTTTTTTTTGGTTGGGGGGGGGGGGGGGGGGGGGGGGCGGGGGCAGAGCCAAAAAATTTCAAAGGGGGGCAAAACTAAATTCATTACTTCCAGGGAAAAAAAAGTTCAATTACAAAAAGCACAACTTTTCTTAATATAAAGTTCAATTATCAAATAAAATAAGTTACAAAACAAATTCGGTGCGGTTTCATATTCGAAAACGGTTGGTGATTACATCATTGCCAATAATATCAAATATATCATTTTCAATGAATGTGAAAGAGGAGTCACAAAAAACGCGCCACGTGCAAAGAGAGGAATATGAAAAGATGGGAATCAACTATCCGTGAAAAAAAATTGAGAAAAAAATACGTTCTTTTGAGAATTAAGAAAGAATTAGATGATTGACATGTAGGTGAATATTTTCAGTTTTAAATAAAGATGAGTGTTAATTATATAGAGTTAAATAGATATGTGCTAATAATTAATTACTAGATGGAATTTTATGTCTATTGAGATTTTTTTTTAACTTTTGAGTACTACTATTGCGTTAACTGTTATTACTAATTATAATCATGTCTTTGACTTTTAGAAAAATATTAGGTGGAGGGGGCAAGTGTTAGAAAGTGTTGGTCAAACACATACTAATGAGAAAATTCACAAATCCAGTAGGGACAAGTACCCCCGATTGCCCCCATGCGGCTCTCCTCTAAGGACACAGGAAATTATTATTAGCAATTCAAGTTGTCCTCTCGCTGCAAACATGGATCACAACTAGCTTCCACGATCCACTCTATTGGCCTCTGAGCATCGTGAAAGAGTTGTTCCATAATAAGTTTGCAATAGATAGTTTGAAATTTCTTTACCACTGCAAGTGGGAAGATTTGAACCCACAACCCTCTAGAGGGGAGGAAGGATTTCCATTATTAGTTCTAGGTTTTTGCTTCGCGTCCATCTTTCATCTCTTGAGATTTTCAATCAGCTCATCATGTTGGCTCAACTTCTTATCTCTCTACAATGTTGCATGAATAATTTGATAAAAGAAGATGTACCTGCAAGTGATAATTTTCCAATATTCAGATCCTCCAACACTTGGTTGATGCATGTCAGATGTTCCTTCAAGTTATCCAGATGAATTGAAGATTCATCAGAGATGTAAACGTACTGAGTCAAAATCTAATGAATGAATGAATGATGGGTTCACGATCCAATTGATTTCTAGAATATCTATATAATTCACCCACTTTCTCGCAAAAAATTATGATTGGTCAGTTAACTATTGTATGATATATTTTAATACTTGAGTAATGTGTGTGTGTGTGTGTTTAAACTGCTACAGCCTTGCAAAATCACATTGTAGATGAAGGATATTAACACACATGATGTATTTATGTACGTACGTGCTTTCATTATTGTCCTATCCACAATATATACTGAACTTTGATGATTTGCCATATTTGTATGTTCATATCATGTCATGGACATACAACATATCCAGTGAAGAGACTCTCACAGCATTGCCACCATTGTGCATGCTTACAGAAAGAATTTCAAAGGCAAGGGAAGGACTCAAAATTAAAAAAAAAAAGTAGTGGGAAGAAAACAAAAAATGGGGGTTCAGTATCGAAATTATGTAGGTTGAGAGTTAGATTACACCGGAACAAGTGATGGAGACCTACATTTCGGGTTTTAAAAGTTGGGGCTGTTGTTGTGGAGTGCAGAAAAAAGGAAAAGAATGGAGACCAATAGGATGACAAAATTTAAGGTTTCAAAACAAGGTTGCTTTATTTTCCAGAACCCAGAAAATAAAACAGCGAAAGGCCAAGTATTAGGAGGAGAGAAGATTGCAATCTTCAGAAACCACAGGTTTACACAAAAAATCTCTACTTACTGCTTTCTCCCTATTTTAGTAGGCTTTACCTGACGAAAAGATAAGAATAAAAATAGAAAAATATCCCCTAAGCTTGTGATTTATCTGTGCTGACTAAGTTGTCTCTATTACTCTAAATGGTAAAGTCTTTTCAATTAGCCGCCTCTCAACTCCTTCATAGCAGAATGACAAAAAAATCAAAATTCATAAGGATATTTGCACGTGCCCACAAATCTAGTTTTCTTTAGAGAGATCAATTCAATCTTTAACTATTCTTTTTGCAAAAAAAACCCTCTGTGGATAACAAATTTTGAAGTTTGAATTTATAAACCTAATAAAAACGGAATTTTTTATCCCCTTCATAAAATACATCAAATTATCAAATTCCTTTTTATTGCTAGTCTCATACTAATCACTTAATTACAATGTGCCACCCAACTTATAGGAGAGAGGACCACTGCAAAAAGTTACGATCATGTTCCTATGAGTGTAATCAAGCTGCTTTTTGAAATTAGATAAAAAGATTGACATGTTTCTTTTATATTTTCTCGGTAAAAGGCTTTTATAAAGGAGTTAGAAGATAACAGGCAACAGATTTTACAAAGCATAGATACATCCTTTCATTCTGTAGTCCATATGAAAGATTGAGCAAAGAAGAAAAGGAGGCATTTTTTACAGATCCTCGAAAGAAAAAGATAACTATGTAACACATTCCATTACAAAATTATTATAACGCTCGTCAAAAGAAAATGCAGTTCCATGTACTAAAAAGTGTTCTATTATTAGTGCAAATGAGAAAAGAAATATATGTTGGACTGTAACATGAACCATTTAAAAACCAGTGATGATTGGTTGGTTGTCCTTTTATGGTAACCAAGTTATTCTGGATTGAAGCTGCTCTTCATGTGAACAGCAATGGTTTAACAGGATTCATAGATTACAAGTGAGGCTACAACTGCTAATTAGCCTACTAACTGCTAGTTAGCCAATGAGACATGGCTCAGTGGCAAAGGGGTAAGAGTGGGTTGCGGGAGTCCCATGTTCAAGTCCAGCTATTGCCTATGTATCAAAAAAAAAACTGCTAGTCCAAGCTTGGCAAAATATTTCTTCTGTTTATTCTAAACAACATTTTCAAATATTGATGTTAACTAGAATCTACTTCAACAAGGCTTTAAACCAAATTATTTGGGGTGATGTGACACGAACTTGATTCTCTCATCAAATAATGAAGTGAAGTAGATATAAACAACAAGGCAGAACAACCTGCATCAAGTTATATGACTAAAATATCATAAAACAGTTACTAGTTACTACCAATATCAACTATCAGGAAAAGAGTAATGACATGATGTATCTACCACCAAAAGTTACAGATCAAAATATGAGTATATCACCTTCCAGGTGGCTCGCAGAATATCAGTAATACAACCTGACTTCTCTAGCTTATGAAGATGTCATATTGTCCTATATTTGATGGCAGGTCAATTCATCCTGAGTTACAAGGAAACCCAAATCGATCTGGCATTGGTCACTCCCTTGAAAAAATAATAATTAATTAAATAAAAGAATCTAATGTTGCTTACTGTCTATATTAAAGGCCTCGGCTTTTATTCAAGATGAATCATGATATTATGGTAAGCAATCAACCTCTGTTTCACTTACCAAATTTTCAAATGTGACATAATTTTGTGTGATTCTGTGGCTAAATCAGCAACACCAAATCAAAAGCCCTGGCCTTTCCTTAAAATAGCTAAATTTCTGGTTCAGACAAAAAATCAGTGGAGGCACTGTAAAATCTGAACCAGTTAAAACATATTCAAGTCTCAAACAATCACCGACTCACTGTAAAGGAAACCCTCCAGTATTCATTAGTACTCCTCCATAGTTCATAAATAGGCATGATGGACTCATGCTCACTTTGTATGTTCTACTGAAAACATGGCTTCAAATATCAGCCAATTCTATCGTATATCGGCAATATTGTATGAGTTTTAAGGTAGCTGACACGATATTAACCCTATAATATTGATATTGAAGCCAATAATGACGATATTGATGGCTTGGCCAATACCAATATGGATGCCAAGATTTTAGACCATGACTGAAAAAGTAAGATGATTTCTACAACCATCCTAGAATTATATTAAGCAAAGACCTATATCTATAGACAGCTGTAGTGGGTACCCCTAGTACAGTTTCTTTTTTTTCAAACATAATTTAAACTTCAATTGGCCAGAAGACAATGAAATGGTTAGGTGCATTAGTTTAAAACAAACTTGACTAAGATTTTCTTTTCTTTTTCCCTTTTTCTTGCAGAGGATATTTCTTCAAGGAATAAGTTAGATTAATGGATTTGATATGTAAATCAACTAGATAATTAAAGAGACGGAATGCTTTAATGCCTTGAGAAAGATTAGTTGCTACTTTTTGAGTCTTTGTAGATCATCTAGCAACTATCAACATTTTCTGATGGTGACATAGAAGAGCACTAAACCATTCCTTCAAATGTTGACACTTAAGATGAATTGTTGTTCAGCATCTTTGTGGATACCTATGATCATGGTTCAAAGTCACGGTCTAGACTGCCGACTCGACGGGCACTGAGACAGATCGGTCGCGGCGACTCGGATCGATCTCAGGCTATACGAGAAAAACACTACATAGAAGGCTCAAAAAATTCTGAAAAAATCATGATAAATCTTTAAAATATATACACATAAATATTCATGTATCACATGTCCAAGACAAATTTGTTTTGAGAGGTAATTGAAAAAATATGATAATTTTAGAGGGTAAATTTAAGAAATATTGTGATTTGGGGGCAAATTTAAAAATATGAAAGATTTGAGGGGTAAATATGAGAAAACCCAAAAAATTAAAAAAATATAAGACCTTTGGCTCTCTCTCCTCTCTCCCTCCCTCCCCCTCTGATATTTCTCTCCCTCACCTGATCTCTCTCCCTCTCCCTCTCTCCCCTTCTATGTCCATCTCCCTCTCTGTCCCGATCTCTCTCAGTGACTGAGAGAGATCTCTGAGAGAGATCAGGGCAGAAAGGGGGGAGAGACAGAGGAGAGATGAGGGAGGAGAGGGACATACAGATAGATGGGAGGGAGGGAGAGAGGAAGATATCAGAGAGAGGGAGGGAGGGATCGGAGGGAGAGACCTAGGGGGACGACGGTGGGGGCTCACTGTGAAGGCGACGAGAGAAAGAGATAGGTCTTCTCTCTCGATCTTTTTTTTTTTCCTTTAAGTGGCCTCGATCACCGGTAAAGAGTTGACCCTGACTTGGCGATGACTCGGTCGACTCATCCCAAGTCATCTCGGGACTCGGTCGATTCGGCCGAGTCGGGTCGATTCCGCCCAATAGTGTGATTCAAGTCTCAGACTCGTATCGGCAGCCGTCGAGTCTATCCGACTCGGCCGAAACTTCAAACCCTGCCTATGACCCTACAAATTGGCATCCAATGTCTTCTTGAATTCCTATGACCCTACAAGAACGTGTACTAATTTTGACATTTTATGGTTGATGAAAGCATGAAATTTAAAGTAATTTGCAGTTTGAAAACCAATCGGCATTTGCTGCCTGACGTTCGTACAATTTTGTTACAAGCTACTTAGGAATCTGTTGTATCTAGCTCTGGGTCTCACAATATTTTGACTATTTCAACTGTTTTTGGCTGGCATTATGCATTTTCCAATGAATTTGATTCTATAAAAACAAGACCCTACCATAAGAAAAAAAAACTTTAGCAAGTCTTAGTTTGCTAATCACATACAATTTCAGTGAAAAAGTTAATAGTTCAAAAGAAAAGGGAAACAAGTTTAATTGGTCTAATAATCATTTTGACACCATTTTTATCAGATTTTTCCTTTATATTTTTTACCAGCATCTGAAGCTTAAACTTATCTATTGATGCATTAACTCATTTAAGTTCTCAATATTTAGGGAAACACCAAATCTCCTATTAACTGGCATTTTTCAAATCTAAGTTTGGCTGGTCTAGTGGTTGCACAACCATCTCCGCATAGCCAAACTGTGTCTTACCAGGGGTGATGTGACATTTGCTAGTCTTTACTAAAACCTTCAAAGGTAGCATATGGATTGTTATAGTTACATCATATGACTCATTAATACGCTTGCTGAACATTTAAATTAAATCATAGGGCCATAAACAAGAAGATAAAAGTTACTAGAGAACAGCTTACTCACCCACTCCATATCAGGATATGGAATCTTTTGGGTTAACATCTCAAGAACAGTGCAGCCAAGGCTCCATATATCAGCTGCAGGTCCGTATGGCCTTCTTACTTTAACAACCTGAAAATAGAATATAGACAATGATAACATGCAAAAGCAGTGTGCACAATGTTAACATGTTTTGCCTCTCTGAGAATGAACAGAGTGTGGCAATTTAAAGGACCATTCTAGAGAAGTACAATGACATCATTCTATATGTATTTCTATATTGGTATTAACCGAAAACATGTTCCCATGCACATATGCATGCACACTAATGGAGGACTTGGGCCAAAACTCGCAAATTATGATGGCCCCTTCAAATTATAATCCATACAACCAGCCTTGATCCCCAACATTTATAATCGAAGGGTCAAGCAATTCCAAAAATATCAGTCTTTAAATTTTATTATTATTATTATTATTATTTTATTTTTATTTTTATTTTTTTTTTTGGGGGGGGGGGGGGGTCCCTATTTTTGTCCCCAAAAAAATAAATAAAAAGTTTTTTTCTTCTTCGTTTTTCAGTAAATGGTTTTCTTTTTCTTTTCCAATAAAAGACTTGAAGCTCAGACTTTCGACAACCTAAACCTGCCCCTTTTATTGTTGAGTCAAGGCTCAATGGCAATAGCAAGTTATTTAGAACTATTATCACTTATGGGCTACATACATGATACATCAAGCAATAAGACACCAGATTTAATCAAAATATATGGCAGGACCCATGTAAATACTATATACACACTGCTCGTCAAAAACACAGATCAAATTTAATGGACTTGAATGCTTCCGAACCATTTATCTTATAAGTTTTGGATACATATGGAAAAAACCTATAGAATATTTTTTTATTATGTTTTTAGACACCATGTAAGCAGCTGTATTTTATTTTTCACAAGTTTCATAAATCAAAATTGATTTAAACATTACATATCAGAAATGATAGGGGGCCTATCTATATATCGGTATTATAAGAATATTGTATGGTAAGAATATTTAATGGCTTGAAGAATTATTCACAGATTTTAGGCTAAGCAATCATAAGTGAGCAACTGAAGTTGATAACATCAGCAGCAGCAAACTCATTGAATCAATTCTTTCTTCTTTTTCTATATGATTTTTTTTTCTTTTACTTATTCATGTTCAACTCTATTACGTACTATGAATGTGATACCATTTCGATCTTTGTCTCATTTTGCACCTCAAAGGTTTTGTGATTTCCTGTAGCAAATCATATCAGCTTACCTCTTCTTTTAAACACTCCGTTGTCTAGGGTTTTGATGCTTGACTGTTGGTAACACTAGCTTAAATTTCTACGAATATGGCATGGCCTCCTGTTGCAAGTTATGTTCGCTGGGAGTTTGACACCAATTCATAAGAGTGTTTGAGGTTGATGACTGGTTGTTAAAATTCTTTTGGCAGATTCCTCGGACATAGAATCATGATTCATAGCTGACCCCATTTTGATAGGAAAAGACTTTGACGATGATGAACAATATTAAGCGTGCTTTCCTCAGTTATAAAGCAGCCCTCGTATGTAATCAACTGAAGTTATGCTTCCGAAAAATGTAAATTATTAATTATCTGGACAAAAGAGAACAATCAAACCTCTGGAGCCATCCAGTATACGCTTCCTTTGCAAGATTTCAGCTTATTGATCTTGGTAATCTGAAATTGTTTACATTTTCCATCAGCAACAAGTGGCACAAAAGAAATGAGATCTATCACAAAATCAGTAGAAAATTTTAAACCTGTTTAGCAAGTCCAAAGTCTGCAAGTTTCACAGATCCATTTGCATGAACCAGTATGTTGGCACATTTGATATCTCTGGAAAAAGGGAAGATAAATACTAATTTATGAAATGAAGTAGATTAATTTCACAATGAGAAACTAAATAAGAAACAGTATACAGTTTAAACCTTTTAGAGTAATAACATAAAGTCATGTAGTCTAAGTCGAATTACGAAAGTGCAATTTTGTAAAGGATACATAATTTTCTTGTGTTTAGTTTATTGGCATTATCTCCAGCTCCAGATAATCTTACCTTATTTGTGCTTTATTTAAATGATATTTTTAGCGAGTTCAGATGATGCAAAACACAACATTTTCCACAACTTATCACTGTCTCAGTATTACCACGATGAGACGGGGAAGCAGGAATAGAGCATATTATGGACACAGAAAACTGGTTCTAAGGAATCATGTTACCTGGTGATCGCAAAGTTTGAAAACAAATAGAAAGTGATGAAAGCTTCCGTGAAACTTCAAAAAAAAAAAATTGTGGAAGCTTTTAAGAATTTCTCAAGATACCAATGTGAAATAATATGGGGAAAATAGGAAAAAATGGAGGATATTTTAGGAAATCTGCTCAAAACAAGACTGGAGTTGTTGTGAACCTGCTGAGTTATTCCTAGGATATGACTGATACAATCAGCCAAAGACGACAAAGAAAAGTGTCCAGGAATTTTTGATGCATCCATTTGAAACAATATTGAAAGGGTGAGAAAATTATTGAGATACTTCTAAGATTTGTTCATAAAATAATAAAGTGCACAAAAGAAATAACAGGGAGTTTTCGGTAAATACAATCCAAAAAAAAGATTGTACTGGTTTACAGAAGTATGAAGAAATTTCTTGGATATGATTGATCAAATACAAGAGGAAAAATGAGAAACTTCCAGGGTATCGGTGCTACTGAGCTCTATTGCAGGATGAAAAAGTTTTTAATAGGCTACTGAGAACCGGTAAAAAATATAAATGAAAATATATATGTATATGGAATTTTCGCATTTTTGCTAGGATAGAGAAGAAATTATGTCTGCATAATAGGAACTGGTGGAGAACTCAGAGGGTACACTAAGTATATGGAACTGAAAAATGAGAAACTTCCAGGGTATCGGTGCTATTGAGCTCTATTGCAGGATGAAAAAGTTCTTAATAGGCTACTGAGAGCTGGTAAAAAATATAAATGGAAATATATATATGTGTGTGTGTGTGTGTGTGTGTGTGTGTGTGTGTGTGTCTATATGTATGTGTATATGTATATATGTATGTGTATGTGTATATGTGTATGTGTATATGTATATGTATATGGATTTTTCACATTTTTGCTAGGATAGAGAAGAAATTATGTCTGCATAATAGGAACTGGTGGAGAACTCATAGGGTACACTAAGTTATTGAGGCTGATCCCTCCAGAATTTAGCTGATTGGTTATGCATCCTCCTGTATCATCTTTTTTGTGCTTTGGCTTCTATTCTAATTATCATCCTTACATTAAGTATATACCATTTCATATATGCTTCAGATTTTCTATTTTATCATCAAATTTCACACTACAGTTTTTTACGAACTAATGGAGCTGCTGTGGGAGAAAGATACCCTGGAACACCATGCATGCAACACTTCATACTTCTAATTAGCAGGCTGTTTTATATACACATAAGAAACCACAATGTCATAACGCAGTCTTTATTTATTTGTGAGATTTTATATTCTGTCAGCAAATTTTTTACGACATTTTTTTAACTAACTATGAAGCTGCTATGGAAGAAAAATTCCTAAGAACACTATTCATGCAAAACTTTTTATGCGTCAAATGAGCAGGCTCGACTATCCTATGCATCTAAGAAACCAGAATGGCAGAATGCAGCCTGTAATGGCCAAAGTAATGGATAATGGAAGATGACAAACATAATACAGAATGCAGAGTTCCTATTAATCAATTCTTTATAGTAATTCAACTAAATAGATATGTATAACCAGAACAGTATTATAAGAATAATGGACTCACAGACTCTTTTCATAGGTAAAAGTGCAACATTTCTAGCTGGAAAATTGTGTATCATGAACTATCAAGTTCTTGGCATGGAAATAAACAGTTGTTATTTTACATTGGTAATAATGTGCAATGGAGACCAGCGAAGGGATGTGCTAGTTAAGACCTTAGAGGATAGATAAGATGGTAGATAAGAGAGCAGCACTGACTAAAGGTAGAGAACTAAAAGCATGTGGATTGAGGTAATAGGTGAAGATGAGTGATAGTTATTGATTCTCAGAGGGGAAATGCATAGATTACGAAGAACATGCTAATCAATTTGTGTGTGAATATCTACACCCTTGGGCAGCACAAGGTTCAGGTGTTAACAGAGATATTCTATCACAAGTTAGAGCAGTTGGATCACCTGTGAACTACATTGCGCTCATGAAGATAAATTAAACCCTTAAAATCTGTCTAGTGTATGCAGAGACCTGGCTGTCTTGAAGACGATACTTTTGATATAAGGATGCAAGAGAACCCTGTGTGACGAGCTCAATGAAAATGAAAAGTTTTGCTTCTTCCTGCAAAATAAATCCATATGTAATATTTTTCATAAATTTATGAATAGGCTACACTAGCTATAGTATGTGTGTTTAGATCTATAAACAGTCGAGAAAATGAAAAGATTAGTTGAGGACATCTAGTCTAACTCAAGTACTGAAGAATCTGTAATAAACAACTTACATGCTTACAGACTTATAAGTGTCTAACACACACACACACACCCAACCACCACCACCACCACCACACACACACACACACACACACACACACACACAACACAGACCCAACAGCACACACCCGGCAGTGTGCCTGTGCCAGGAGGCTTGTGTGTGTGCGTGTGCGCGCGCGCGTGTGGATGGAAGGTTTGGGCACATATACTAATTCTACAATGAAACTTGCGGAAGATCAAAGTTTCAAGCTGGTTTTCTAAATTCATTTATACCTGCAAATATACGAACTAAATAATTCTGCTCGAGATTGAGATATTATACATGAAGTGTGCTAACTACCTTGACGGTGATTTTACTAGAGAATCAACATCGGATGAGTGGTGTTGTTAGTGAAGTGCCATATCAGAAAGTCCACAGTTTTCATCACATGCTAATAAAAAAAAGAAGTGTCATATCTATGGATTAATGGAATCTAATCAACAAAAACAAATAGTGCTCAATGCATAAATCAAGCAAATAAAATATAGCAGAAACATCATCCATATAGAGTGCCAATAAACTTCCAGAGTATAGGAATAACTGTATACTATGACAGGAAGAAAATAATAAAAATTCAAATCAATCCAATTTTTCTAATTTTTTTAATTGAACAGGGACTTGTTCAACATTTCAAATTGCCAAAAAAAAAATCTTAATAGACAAAAATCTAATCAACCGTACATTTTCCATCTTTTAAGATTTTCGGTTCAGTAAGAAAATTCCGACCCAATTAGCAAAACTAATTATCTCGTAACCTCACAAAAATGGAAATAAGATTAAAATATATATCTATGTTCAAAAAGTGACTCTGTATCAGAGGGTGGACGAGATACCTTGTCAGTTCCATAATATTGCACAATGTTTTCATGTTCGAACTGACTTAAGAGTGCAATCTCCTGGAAGGGTAAGTTTAATAAAGGTTAGAAATAGTGATATCAACTGTCAAAAGAACTAATTTACAGATAGAAAAACATCCTCAATGAGGTGGTCTGGGAAATATCAAATCAGCAAAATCAGTAAGGAAGAAGTAAAGCTGAGAGTAAAAAATGCAATATAATAATAAAAACATTAAAAGCAACAGCACAAGAACAAAAATTATCTCACCTGCTCAAGTTGAATAATGCACTGTTGAGCATTACTTCCTTGGTCGAGTAAAGATACTTCTTTAACAGCAAAGAAAAAGCCATCACTGTGAAAATAAGCAAAATAAGCACAGGTAAATCCAGGAGAATAGTTTGTGCCTACTTAATCTGTGTAGCATGATGAACTTAGTAAAGCAAAAAAGAAACCATTCAGATCTAGTGTGATTACCCACCTCTTCATTATCATATAGACGTGTACATTGTGGCCATTATCCAGGTCAAATTCAATTATGATATACAGTATAGATTGGTACAAGGTTTTCGCATACACTGGACTACAAAAGTTAGCATGTAAAATAGCAACTGTTGTAGAAAAGTTCTTTTAAAAGAACATTGACAAATTTTGATCATTTAAGTGTAATATGGAAATGAACTACTTTGATGGCACTATGTGATAGGTAAAATCCCCAATCGGTAACCTCACAATCTGAAATGAGCCTTTGAAGCAGCACCAAAAATGAAGGTTAGAGGTGATAACACATGGTTTGGTTTTATTTGCATCCACCCTGTTCACTAGGTAGAGCTATGATAAAATGCCTAGATATGTCCAAGTCTCTGACCATATCATCAACGAGTATGTGTTCGGGTTCAATTTTCAATCACTTCATAGTAAAATGGGTAATGTTTAAATTTTCTAACGTCTATGCTTAAATTTATGTTTCTACATGGTTAAATTATTGAGCATTAATTGTTAAATATCAGGTAGTTCATTGATACTATTTAACTTTCTAGTGTTTTCTTTTAATAGATATAAAACTATACTAAATAGGAGAAGAGTATTTATGTTATGGGGGTTAAGAAACAATTACAAAATGCTAGGCATTTAGACACCCGACCTTCAGTAAGGAAAATGACCAAGTTGTGACTATCAGAAATCTTCTCAAAATTTTCATTTAAGTTACTAATTGGCCTCTCATTTATGTTTTTTTTCTTTTTCCTTTTTTCTAATAAGATCCTAGCAGTTCCACTTAAGTCTTAAGCATTTGTGATTTGCTCAAGTGCCAACAAACAGATGCAATTTGGATAACCATCGACCCATAAAAACTTTTATGCTGTTTGGGAAGAAAAAATATAAATCTCTTTGCAAGATAGGCCAGATATGGTTAAGATGTATGGAAGGTCTTAAAAAAGGCAAGGATCCTTTTCTGGTTATATGGCACAAACTAAAATGTTACATTTGATTCTGGCATATAAAAAGCAACATGCAACCTTTGTGCTAGGGCAAGATGCTGGTATATCTACTTTTTTGACCATGCAGTTTAAGATCATGCAACCAGGAGCCTCTAAATTACCCTACACTACTGTGACCACATGTGATATGATTTTCTATAGGGAGTTGCTTAGGTGCAAAACAAAACCCAAACACACAAATAGAATCGCATTCCCACAACTTTATGCCTACTGCGAGAACTGCTACGAAACTAAAAGATCTATGCATATGCAATATGCAAATTCAAATCAAGAAGGCAGTCATATACTTACTCGCTGATCCCTTCATACACTGTCCCAAACGAACCACTTCCAAGGAGATGCCCTCTCATCCAAGACTTAATCTTCCTCTTGAATCTCCCATTTGGTGAGATAATTAACATTGCCTCCATTGCCATGCTGGACGAATCATCATCATTAGAAGTCGAGGCAACATCCTCCGAAGTCTCTCCCCCCAATCTTACCCTCACCTCCTCTTCCGGAGCGTCCTCCTCTTCCTCCTCCTCAGACTGAAAAAATCTCCTCCTCTTCTCTTCCTGCCCATCATCCGGCGCAAACGACCTGACCAAATCCCAAGTGGACCCAACCTTCTCCAGCTCCGGCAGTGAAATTGAAGGCGGCGGAGCTAGGACCGACGAGGGCGAGGGGTCAGGCGACATTGTTAGCGGCGTCGATTGCGTCGTCATTGACATCACTGCCGTCTCAGGTGGTGTGAGCGTCGGCGGCCGCACGCCCTTAATCCCCCATCCCCACTCCCCGTCTTCCTCACAGGCTCGATTTCACTAATACTAACCTTAGCAGCAGCTGTAGGAGGCGCCAATCGAGTCACCATCTCGGGCGGAGCGAGCGTCGGCGGCCTCACGCCCTTAATTCCCCCATTCTCGGAAACCCCAGCGGTTGAATCTTGAAATCGAGCAACATCAGCTTCTGGCGGATGCGAATAGAGATCTCGACTGGCGGGAGAGAGTCGAGATCGGGGGAGGAGATCGAAGGAGGATCGCTGGGCCCTGCAGGCCTCCCAGACGTCGGTGGAAATGGCGAAGTCCTCGGGGCCGGAAAGCCCCAAACTGCGGCAGATGAAATCAACCTCGCCCTCGATGCTGCCGCCGATCCTGAAGCTGGTCTGATTGGAGTAAGAAGGGGAGAGATCGAGGGATCGGGTGGCGCGGAGGGTCTCGGGGGAGGAGGGTGAAGAGGCCCCGGCGGCGGCGGGGAAGGTGGCGGAGGCGGCCAGGGCGTCGTAGTCGATGTTCTTGGCGGCGTTCCGGCGCTCGAGCCTCGGCCGAGGGCGGCCGGAGTTCATGTTCTTGTTGTGGTCGGGTTTCTTCTTGTTAGCAGGAGAGAAGGTGAAGGAAAACATAGGTAGGGCCTGGTCCCATTACATTAAGGAAGAGCTAGGGTTAGGGTTTGACTGGAGTGAGGAGAGGGAGTCGAAGGAGAATAACGCGGTGAGAAGGGTGAGAAGACTTGGGGGGTTCAGTTAGCGATCGATCGGAACGCCGTTGGAATGGGAAAAACAAAGACAGTGATTTATGAGATTCTGTCCATGTCTGTAGCAAGCCACAATTTTTTGTTCAAATATATATATATATATATATATAGGGCTTATTGTACCTCAGCCTGCGGGCTGAGAGAGTTTTCTCAGCCTGCGGGCGTGGCAACATCACCGCCCCACATCTGTTAAAAATTTGGCGGACAAAATCCTGTAAAATCCCGCCCAATTTAATTCCAGTCACCTCAACATTGTATTTTCCAAAAATACCCTCCATCACAAACTTTTACCTTATTGTAAAAAAATTAGTCTTCCAAAAAAATTTACAGCTCTAAAACTTCAAACGGCGGTTCTGATCCAATTTGTTCTTTTCCTTCAAAAATTTCATCCGTTTTTGAAAAAAATTATTTGCAACTGATGGCGCCTAAGAAATCATCCGTCGAAAAGGTACTACAAAATTGATATTTTCAAAAAATTTTAGGGTTTTGTGTATTTTAATAGTTTTAAATTTTTTCAAGATTTATTTCTGAAGTCGCATGTTTTTTTAAAATTTTTTTAAATATTGGAAACATGGTCGCAATTACGAAAGAGATTTTCAAACTTTAGACGATAAAGGTCCTATTTTTTGAAAGTTTTTATTATTTACTTCTATTTTTACTGTGTCGCAGTTCAGATCTGTGCGATTTTGGAATTTTTTTTTTTTACCTTTCTTTATAGATGAATGCGACGTAGGTCGCAGTATATGAAATTTACTTTTTTTTTCTCACATACTGATAACATGGGGTCGCAGTAGTTTAAATAATAGTTGTAGTCTCAAGTCTTCACCAAGGTCGCAGTTTATTTTAAATAAATGTTTTTATCAAACTTGTGTCGCAGTTGTTTCTTTTTGAAATGTAGTCTTATGCGACCTTGGTCGCAGTGTTGGCCCTGGTCGCAGTTGTTCTGATTGTACTGTAGTTCTATGTGACCTTGGTCGCAGTGCGACCTTGGTCGCAGTACATGTAGTGCGACCCCAGATTGCAGTCTACTAGTGCTTTTTTTTTTTGCAATGCATGACTGCGACCGAGGTCGCAGTTTATTAAAAAACAAATATGCTTTTTATTCCCTTATAATTTTTTAATAATCATTGGTCTAAAGTGTTTAATTTTTCTTCCTACGTAGGTAAACAACAGATACAGGTTCGTCCTCTGAGATCAAGCATAAAACCAATGTGCCAGTTAATGAAGAAATTTAAGAAGTACATACCGGCTGATTTCGTAGAGGCGATGAAGAATACCCCATTTGGCCCAATCTTCATGGCGTTCTACAATGAAGAATTTGGGGCTGAAAAGACACTAAAATCAAACGTTGCCGTGCTGCGTATTTTAGACCAGTATGATAGGAATACAAGGATCTTTACAATTGGGGGCAAAGAGATTGAGTTAACAGTGGAGGATGTTGCCCTTACTTTTGGTCTACCTGTCAATGGGGTAGATTTTGTGATGAATAAGACATGTACGCTGAAAGATAGAGGGGTTATAAAACATTTTTTCCCCAATATAAAGAAGATCACAAAAGTATCTATTGAAGATGCTTTGGATGATCTTCTTGTCAAGAGAAGGAGGAGGGATATATTAGATGTGACACAGGATGAACAATTTGAGCAGCAAATGTCTGTGAAGGAAATTATAAGAGACATAAATAGACTTGCAGCTCAAGACTTTACCACATTAGTCATCCTGTACATGTCGGCCACTCTTTTCTTCT
Organism: Agave tequilana; assembly: GCA_038442645.1. Classification (NCBI taxonomy): domain Eukaryota; kingdom Viridiplantae; phylum Streptophyta; class Magnoliopsida; order Asparagales; family Asparagaceae; genus Agave; species Agave tequilana. The sequence goes on along the minus strand of JAVJIF010020114.1, from coordinate 7,900 downwards.
CTGGCAGTAAATGCACGGTGCCGTGGTATATTGTGGAACAGATTGCCAATATGCAACTAATGAGGACAATATGCTGGGCAAAAGCTGTTTGGCAATTCCTGATTGACTCAATGGACATCTTCAGGCAAACCACGTACGAGCTGCAAGGATGCTCCGTGCAAATTATTGTAAGTAGAAATCTCAAATTTGGCCAACATTGTATGAAATTTACCCATAAATTAATAAAATTTGTGGAAACTAATTTAATTTTAATTTTTGCAGTATTGGCTGTGTGAGAGGGCACCTATTTTTGAGCAGAGGTCTGGTTTGGAGGAAAAAACCCCACGCGCAGTAAGATGGGACCTCCAAAATATTGGCAGATCTCTACTTGAAGTTGATCTAAAAAAGATTGACAGCAATATTGTAAGTTAAACTTATTTTTATGTGTAGTACAAATAAAATGCGACCATAGTCGCAGTATTGAGCTGCAACTTTCGCAGTTCGTTTTATGCCTGACAAATAATGTGCGACCATGGTCGCATTCTCTTGAAAATATCCTTTTCAACAGAAATGCGACCATGGTCGCAGTGTTGAGCTGCATGTCTTGGCAGATAAATTTATGCACGACAAAACATACTGCGACCATGATCGAATTCTTATCCAAAAATATTTCATAAATAAACTGCGACCATGGTCGCAGTATCATTATTTCATTGTTTTATTTTTAGCTTACCTTTTTCTGTTTATTTTCAGATTTTGAGTCGAATGGCCAACATCTCTAATGATGAAAAAAATATGGTTGGCCTTCCTGTTGAAGGGGAAGAGGATGAGGAAGAAGAAGTAGCAGAAGATGAAGGTGAAGAAAAAGAAGAAGAAGAAGGTCAAAGTGAAGGAGATGAAGGAGGCCATACATGTAATGAGGCTGACATCCCGGCGGAAAAGGAGCCAGAACCGGCTGAAACGAGTGAGCAAGAACCAATTTTTGAAGGTTATTTGCCACCTCCACCGGATGTTCAAGCAGTAGAAATAAAACGATTGAGGTCTGCAAATCAGCTCTTGAGAGATTATGTTTCTCAGCTTGAAAAAAAGATTGAAAATATGGAGAATGAGAAAAGAGTCAAGGCTGAATTAAAATTAAAAAGAAGAGAAAAAGAGAGAAGAAGAGCCAAAAAAGGCAACAGGAGAATAGAAGAAGGGAAGAGGAGGAGAATGAAAGGAGGAAGAGGGAAGAGGAAGAGAAAGAGAAGGAGAAGAAGAGGGAAGAAGAGAAGGAAAAGGAGAACAGGAGGAGAGAAGTGGAGGAGAAGGAGAATAGAAGAAGGGAAGAGGAGGAGAATGAAAGGAGAATGAGGGAAGAAGAGGAGAAAGAGAAGAAGAGGAGGGAAAAGGAAGAGCAGGAGAAGGAGAAGAGGAGGAGGGAAGAGGAGGGGCAGGAGAGGAGGAGGAGGGAGGAGGAAGAGAATGAGAAGAAGAGGAGGAAGGCGCAGATGGAGAACAAAAGAATGAAGGAGCAGATGGAGAAGCAGGCTGAAGAGGAGAAGAAGAAAAAACTGGAAGAGGATAAAATCATGGGTTCTGAGTCTGTTTTAATTAATATTGGGGAAGATATTCCAAGTTTTTCTCTGAATCTAACTCAAATGACTCAAGAAATCCAAAGAGATAGAGCTTCTGAAGAAGAAATTCAAGAACATACTCCGCCTCAGAAGCAATCCTCAAAAGAAGCTGTTTTGGAAACCTCTAAAGGAACAATAGAAAGGGGAGTCAAAGAACGAAAGCGTGGTGAAAGAGATCGCGATGACTCCGACTTTGTTTATCCAAACAGAAGAAGAAAAAAATGAAAATCCTCTTCCACAGCCTGCGGCTGCGAGTTCTACCGCTGGTTTCGGCGTCAAAGAGATTTCCTCCACTGAGCCAAAATCGACAGAATTGACCGAAACCACATCATACAGAATTCTGCAGCCCCATCAACAAGCTTGTATAAAACATTTCTTCGACAAGTCCTACTCTGAGTAAGTTAATTCATATCAAAAAATTTCTGTTATACCTTTATATAAGAACAATTAAATTACTAACTTTGTTTTGAATATCTTGCAGTTCTACTGCGTATCAGGATACCAATAATTTAATCATCATTTCAAGGAATGACATTGAGGACCTGATGTTCAGTAGAGAGTTAGATGCAAATGTAATTCATTTCTACATGCAGCATCTTGAGAAAAGAGAAGGATTAAAAAGCATATTCTTCCGAAGCGAAGCTTGGGTAAAAATATACTTTCTCCTTTACGGTTTAATGTAATATCAAATCTGGAACAGATTACTAATATTCTCTATCTCTGTGTAGGCATAAATCATGTACTGCGACTAAGGTCGCAGTGAATAATTAAAATGTACTGCTACTAACACATGTACTGCGACCAAGGTCGCAGTTTATAATTAGAATGTATTGCTACTAACTCAGGTACTGCGACAAAAATGTAACAGCTGCGACCTGCGACCAAGGTCGGATCTGCGACCAAGGTCGGATCGGCGACCAAGGTCGCAGTTTATAATTAGAATGTATTGCTACTAACTCAGGTACTGCGACAAAAATGTAACAGCTGCGACCTGCGACCAAGGTCGGATCTGCGACCAAGGTCGCAGTTTATAATTAAAATGTATTGCTACTAACTCAGGTACTGCGACAAAATGTAACAGTTGCGAGCTGCGACCAAGGTCGGAGCTGCGACCAAGGTCGCAGTTTATAATTAAAATGTACTGCTACTAACTCATATACTGCGACTAAATAATATAGTGCGACTAAGGTCGCAGTTTATAATTTTTTGTTATATTTTAAATTCATTTTGAATTTGATTTAAATTTTTTTTTCTTCTTGTCCGCAGCACGGTGTTGTAAATAAAATTGAAGATCTGGAAGGTCATTTCATCAAGCAGGAGCTGTTGAAAAACTGGACAGCTGACGTGCAGTACATGTTCTTCCCGATCAATCACAAACATAGTGCCGACGAGCAGGGATTTCACTGGACCTTGCTGGTATTCGATTGCACCACAGAAGAGTGGATTTTTTACAACTCTTTGGTCCCAGCTGACAAAAAAAGTAGTATAACAAAGTTTTACCAAAGTGATGCAAGAATAATGGTGAGTTGAAATTTAATATTTTGATTACTGAAAACTTGCAATTAATTTGATTAATACTAATTTTTTTTCCTATTGACATTGCAGAAAGAAAGATTATTAGAGATTTTTGAGATTCATTCCAAAAAAAAATGAGAAAAAATAAAATAAAATACGCAAAATGCCCCAACAATCAAACAGGTATATAAATTTTTGACATGTAATTTCATTTCATATTTTCTACTTTTTTTTAGTACAAAAACTAATTTCATTTAATGATTGCTCTATGGAAATTTCAGTGTTGATTGCGCTATATATGTATGCAAGTACATGGAAAGCATAGCGTCTGGCTATCATCTATCAGCTGCTGATGCTGTTACGGTTGATGCTGTACAGAAACTAAGAAGTGAGCTTGCATACATGATACTTGCAGATGTAGAGAAGAGTTGGGATGAAGAAACAGACATTATACGACATACGACATATGAAGACTGATAGTTGACAAATTATTGATATACCACAATTTTTTTTATAAATGTAAAAAATATTTCAAGTGCAATTCATTGCATAATTTTTTTGTTGTATTGATTTAATTTATACCCATTTCTATACATTTATTTATTATAAGTTCCATTGATTATTTACAGTCTTCATTTGTTAGAACTTGGCTTTTACTATTGTGTACTGATGTTAGAAACAAACATGCCTTCAGTAATTGTGTTAATCAACAACAACACTGTGACCTTCGTCGCTATGCGTGTTAATATAAAGGAAACACCTACCTAACGTACAGCGACTTAAGTCTTCACCATCTCAAAAATCTATAAAGAAGGTTGCGACTTTGGTCGCAGTTGATAGCCGCAGCCTTAGTAAAATACAATGCGACTTTGGTCGCAGTTGATGGCGGCAATGTTCTAATCAACAATAACACTGCGACCTTGGTTGCTATGCGTGTTAATATTAAGGAAACACATACCTAACGTACTGCGACTTAAGTCTTCACCACCTCAAAATTTTAAAAAGAAGGTTGCGACAGTTGATAGCCGAAGTCTTAATAAAATACAATGCGATCTTGCTCGCAGTTGATGGCGGCAATGTTTTAATCAACAACAACACTGCGACCTTGGTCGCTATGCGTGTTAATATAAAGGAAACACCTACCTAACGTACTGCGACCTAAGTCGCAGTACATGTAGTGCGATCCTAGATTGCAGTTGCTGGCCATCTTTATCAATAACAACACTGCGACCTTGGTCGCAATTAATCATGTACACTGCGACCAAAGTCTCTGACTACATTATGTACAAAAAAAATTAAACTATAAAGTAGAACTTTAAAGTACAAGTACATACAAAAATAATACAGTAGAAATCAAAGAATGATAATAAATCTGATTATAATTACACGCCAGTGTCAGAATGCGACTTAATCTCTCTACACTGTGCGACCCTGGTCGCACTTCATAAAAAATTGAAGTCTTTGTTCCTTCGAGATGGAGGCAACCCAAACCTACTTCTTCTGCCAATAAAAAAAATAAATAGTAAGAATTTTAAAGTTTAATCGTTATAAAAAAAAAATGATTAACAGGTTTAATGTAATATACCATTAACGGACAACCAGTCCTGTAATGGCCCAGCTCTTGGCAGTTACCACATCTTCGATGCTTAACTTCCTTCTGATATATAGAATCTTCAAAACCAGACTTAAGCCTGGATGCAGCTCTAGGTCTCCCCTTGGTTGGTACAGGACCAATTGGATCACGTATATTCAATTCTTCACCATCTCGCAATATGACAACGGATCCACTGGAACCAACGGCAGTCTTAGGATGTGATGAATGATCATTTCCTGACATTGCTCTGTATTCTCTAGTGGTATTTTGGCAAAACTTTCCAAAACTCCCTCCAACTTTGAAATATTTTCATCAGAATCAGCGACCATGTCCAGAATTGCATTAAATTTTGAACGAACTGTCCACAATCTAGCCGTCCGTGGAGTGCCTTGACTGGGAAAAGGCCTCATGCCATATTCAATTGCAACGTTTTTGTAACGAGCATCCAACCTCCATCTATGAAGTATATATGATTCCGGTATATGTGTAACGTGATTGCGCCACAAATACACAGAATATGTCTACATAGGATACCCTCTGTTTCAAATAACGAGCAACTGCAAGAAACATGAAGTTCCTCTCGATTATCATAACTGACCTTTTCCCAGCCGTCTTTTGATTCTGAAAATTTACCAACCAAATATGTTGATCCAGGTTTGTCCTGTTCCACCTCTTCTGAAAACAGTGTCATTACAACTGCCCATTCCTTTTGGAACAACTGAAAAATCTTCGGTGTATACAACTTCGAAACCTGTATCTCATATGGATTGGTTGTACAATTGGGCACAGAATTCAAACCCCTAAAATCTTGAAGAGATTCAGATGCACGACGGGAAGCAACGGCTTTATCATATTGGTGAACAAATTCCACTAGTTTAGTGTTTGAGTTAACAAAACCATCAAAGAAGGAATTAATACTCTCGGACCTCTGACTGGTTGTCATTCCAGCAGAGAAAACATCCTTGAGATATGCATTAACCCAATGTCCACGAAGCCTGTACATCTTCATCAACCAACTGCCATCTTCTTCTTCTAACTGATATTTTTCACTCATCAGACGCCATCGTTCCTCACACGTGCTTATATCGCGGGAGGTGTACCAAGCATGGAAATCGGAGACCATATCTTCTCCATACTTGTTAGCCATTGAGATTTGTTGCTCGGCAATATGTTTCCGTACATGCCAGAAACAGTAACGGTGCCGAGACGTCGGGAAAACAATCTTGATGGCCTCACCAATCTGCGCATCCTGATCAGTAATAATCAGCTTCGGTTCAACTCCATGCATGCACTTGAGCCATTTTTGGAATAACCAAACAAAAGTATCCCTCTGCTCATCAGCAAGCATTGCACAGCCGAACAAAATTGACTGCCGGTGATGATTTACTCCAGTGAATGGAGCAAATGGCAAGCTCAAGTGATTAGTCCTGTATGTGGTGTCAAAAACGATCACATCACAGAAGCTCAGATACGAGGAAATAGCTCTTCCATCAGCCCAAAAAATGCTTCTAAGTGTGCCCGCGTTATCAACTTCACTTGAAAAGAAGAATTCTGGATCGGTCTCGGCTTTCTCTTGAAAATATTTGATAATAGCAATAAACTCATGACCGCAGTTATTTCTACGTTGACGAGTGAAATCAATAACTTGTTGAGGGCGCACTTCTTCACAGCCTTCTCCCTGGCTCATTGCATTAACAACGCGGGAAATATTTGAAGGCCGCATTCCAACATCAACCAGATTGCTCATAATGGTTCTGCTAATTGTTGAACGATGAGTCTGGTGAGAGTAATGGTGATGTACCTTATCCGGGCTACACAATTCATGTGAATGAGTATCAACAAATTTTGTGATAACCCAATATCGAGTTGAGTCCAAAAATAAACGAAGACGGATATGCATCTCAGCAGGACAAGATACTCTAGTGTTAACTCGACGACGCACTGTAAGCCCCTCTTGTCTTTTGTCACACAACTTCTTCAGCCCTTCCTTGTTGCAGCAAAATCTTCTGCAAATAATCTCATGAGGAGGCTTCCGTGACTTATCTGTACTTTTTCTTCTCACGCTAAAACCTCTATTCCTTGCAAAACAATTATAGAAATTGTATGCTTCCATATGCGACAGGAACTGTTTCCCTATAAACTTATCTGAGCTTCCAGACATTTCTGCATGTGCATTCATATCCTACAAAAAGTATTTACACGAATTAAATGAATATAAATATTTTTTAGATATCACTGTATTCTAAAATATAAGTTATATAAATGCGACCAAGGTCGCATAAGAGATGAAAACAATTTACTTCTTATCAGCTGTTGCGACCAAGGTCGCAGTTATCCGTATGAGAAGAAATCTATATTACTTCTTACTAAAGACTGCGACCTAAGTCGCAGTAAATAAAATAAAGATTTCACATACAGCATGAAATCTATAATACTCCTTATTGAAGACTGCGACCTAAGTCGCAGTAATCAGTATGTGAATAAATCTATATTATATCTTACTAAAGACTGCGATCTAAGTCGCAGTTATCCGCATGTGAAGAAATCTATATTACTCCTTACTAAAGACTATGACCTAAGTCGCAGTTATCCGTATGTGAAGAAATATATATTACTCCTTACTAAAGACTGCGACCTAAGACGCATACCCTAGAAAAAAAGAATTCACAGCCGGAGATTATTTCAAATAAGATTGCGACCGAATATTAAAACGGTCGCAGTACCTCATAGTCTAAAGAGAAAACATTAAATATCTAAGAAATTGTTTTTAAAATAGATATAAACAATTAAAACCTGTTGATCGGCATGCAAAGATGTCAACCCTTCAAGATTTTCAATATTCTGAGAGAAAGTAGAACCAGATGCAATATCTTCCATATTAAGATCGCCGGTATACTGCTCAGACGTCGACATTAAATATTTTGCAGAAAAAAATTGATCTCAAAAGATTTTATATTTTCAGAAAAAAGTGTATCGCAGACTGAAAAGGTGAAACTAGATCTTTCAAAAAGAGATCAGGAAATAGGGTGAAAAGTAATTTATATCATATAAAGAGCGGCAAAAAATAAAAGGGGGAAAAATAATAATAAACAATAAGGAAAAGTTATCATAAGGGGTATTTGGTAATTTAACTTCTACCTAAAACCGGGCCGCAAGTCAGTGAGGTGACAAATTGAGCCACGTCACCGCAGGCTGAGAG
>JAVJIF010020113.1:45000-101681 GCA_038442645.1 Agave tequilana | reverse complement strand
AGCATCAACCCTGGCTTCATGATCTCCACCCGGTGTCACATCCGGTGAAGTCTCCTCCAATGCCGAACCAACTAGAGATAATGGAGTAGCATCAACCTCCACCCGCTGCGATCCAACCTTGATCTTCGTCCTCTCCACCTGCTGAGAGACGGTGGACTTCAACGCTGAAGTCTCTCCAAAGTGACATTCATGCTCATCACGATTTCTTATCTTCGGGGTCCCATAACCTGTAGTTGTTTCTCTTGACGCCCAAATAGACAAACTTCTTGCTCGCGGATTCACCTTACCATTCTTGGCACTGAAGTAGGCCGAACTTTCAAAACTCCCGCAGCACACCATGATCTTGAGCAGCTTTCCCAGTCCAAATTTTTAATGGAGCTTTACCTCCTATTGCAGTCGATCTGTTCATGAGATGGCTAGCATACTCAGTCGCCTCAGCCAAAATGACCTGTCTAATCCTGCATTAGACAACAACCGCCGAACCTCCTCCAGCAAGGAACGGACTACATCTTTAGCCAACCCATCTGTACCTGTTGTGAAGTGAGTAGCAATACCTGTGTTCGGCCAAATCGTAGGAAATGGTTCATGTCTCTTTCCAACATTACCAATCTTTAGCTCCTTGATCTTCCTACCTATCTGCTTCTCCTTCTTCCCTTCCACTTCACCAACACATTTAGGACTTTACTCCTTTGTCTCATGGGATATATCTGAACCTGCCTAGATGAACCATCAACAAAAGAGACAAAGTACCTGTGACCTCCAAGCAATGCCGTCTTAGCAGGTCCCCATACGCTCATGTGAACACAATCAAGAAAACTTCATTGCAGTGAGTACTGGTGCTGAATCTCACCTTCTTCTTGTCCAGAACGCTGTGCCCACCTTCCAATGTTTCCATCTTTGCAGGAGCTCGCAAAGACTTTTCTTCTTCCTGTCCGACCTTCCTTGCCAGACCTCTGGGCCACCATCATCTGAGGAACTCGAAGTCTCCACCTGATCCGTAATCGTACTACCCTTCAAGTGGTAAAGATTGCCTCGGCGGAAGCCCTTTATCACCACCATCGAGCCTTGATTATCCTGAGATCGCCATCTCGAACAGATATCACCATGCCCGATGCTTCCAAAGTTCCCACGGAGATTAGATTTCTCTTCAACTGAGGTACATATCTCACTCCCTTCAGCTCTCTTACTATCCCATCAAACATCCTGATTCAGATTGAACCTACACCCTGCATGCTACATGAGTGATCATCGCCCATAACGACCGAACACCCCTCCAGCTTCTCAAAGCTAGAAAACCAACCCCGATTAGGGCATGCATGGTATGTTGTTCCTGTATCCAAAATTCACTCATCTTTTTATGAGTTATCAATGATGGGAGAACTGACTGAAAACGAGAAAACCTGACGAGTCCGAATCTGATCATCTGCCTGTGAACTGCTCCTCTGAGTATTCATCACTTTTGCAAGATTTGTTTCAGCCTTCGACTCCTTCTTCTTTCCCTTGAACTTTGGACAGTCCACCTTCTAGTGCCCAATCTCTCTGCAGAAAGCACACTGATTCCTTTTGAGATCCCTAAACCCTGGCCTGGACTTTGATCTTCCTCTAACCTCCTTGCCCTTCCTCGATGAACTCCTGCATCTTACTTCCAGTGCCTCCGCCGATGAGCTTGACTGAGAAGGATGTCTCTCCTTCTTCCTCATCTCATAACTTGTCAGTACAGACGACACCTCATGGTAGTTCAACGTTTGCCTACCATTGATAAAGGTCAGTATGAATGTCTCATACTCTCCTCCTCCGGGAGTGAGTTCAGGAAGATGATCGCCTTGTCCTCCTCTTCTACAATGACATTCACGTTCACCAAGTCTGTAAGAAGCTTCGTGTATCGGTTGATGTGCTCATTCACTGTGCTCCCCTTCTTCATCTGAAATCTTTACAGCTTACTCTTAAGCTGCAACCTTGACAACACTCTTCATCAGGTATTTCTTCTCAAGGGTTTCCCACAGATGCTTCGCGACGTCTCATGTTGCGCAAGATATTTTATGTCTTGCGACAAACATGAACAAATCAACCCACACGCCGACCTGTTCATCTTTGCCCACTTTTCATCAGTGGTCGTGCTCCTCTTCTTCTCCAATAGGAGAGTATCCTCGAGGTTCGATGCATTCAGGGCATCCATAACCTCACATCTCCACATCCCGAAATTATTTGTGCCATTAAACTTGACTACATCAATCATCGGATGAGGATTCATGGTCTTAACCGAAGTAGTAATTTTTTCTGCCATTTAGATTACTTGATCCTCTATCTATGCGGAAAATCAATCAACTAAAAATAGATCACTATTTCGATAAAAATTTGATTTTTACCTTTTTCCTGAAACCCTAGATTGAGTTTCTCATCGGATCTACTCCACCACAGATTCCATGAGCACGAATACCTCTGATCTGAGATCGACACACGATCTCCACCGAATCAGATCCTGAGCCCTCCGAATCTCCAGACAAATCCCAAAGAAACCTGGGAAGGTCTGATACTACTTGTTGCGACTACGACAACAACTTGATGAGGAATCCTTGAATCTCCAAAGCACGAAGAACAATCACAAAACAGCACAAATACCAAACACCAGAGAAAGCACACGCAAACAAACAATCTAACGAGGTTCGGCCTCAATGCCTACGTCCCGGGGCAATCAAAAGAGAGGTTTATTACTTTTGGAAGAAGATTACAATGCTAGTAGCTTCTCTAATCTCAAGAGAGCTCCAGAATTTTCAGCATTAGCCAAACCCTAGAAAAAACTCGTATGTATACAACACGGTTTCTAAATCTGCAGGTTTCTGCCCGCACCCGCTTGTCGGTCGACCGGCGCGGTCGACCGACCCCTTCCACCGGTCGACCAGGTGGTCGACCGGGTGCCCAATAGAGAGTTGGGTACTTTCAGTCGGTCGACCGGGGGCGGTCGACCGAGCTCCATCCTCGTGCATGTTGTGCACGTCGGTCGACCGGGCCGGTCGACCGAGCACCTGCTACTGCGGGCGGTCGACCGGGGCCGGTCGACCAGAACACCTGTTCTGCTGCTGTTTGGCCATTTCTTGGCTGCTGCTTCCTTCGTCTTTTGTCATCGACTTCCTCGGCGATCACTCGACGATCCTTGTCAACTTCCTCAGCAATACTTCTCTCTTTCCAACATGATGTCGTCTTCGAGGAGAGCAGCAACCAAAAGACTCGTCACGAGTCACATGATGCTTCTTTGAGAGATTCAGTTTCTTGGATTACTTAGAAGAGGGTTTGGATACTCGAATGAAAATTCCTGCGGGCTCTTTCTGGTGTAGGAGATTAAGGTAAAAGCAAACTTAGCAGCTGTCAACAATCCAAGCTCAGTTGTCGACGGGCTGATTGTAGCTATCGAACTCAGCTATCGCTAGACTGCCTGCGAGAGGCATTCCCGAGAGTTGAGATTTTACATTTGTCGACAAGGTCAGATCAGCTGTTGACTGGCTTGCGCGTATCTGTGTATTCGGCTCTGAACATGATTTAGTTTTTTTATTCTAATTTCTTTTGTTTTTTTTGTTGATTAAGTTTTCTAATTAGATTAGCATTCTTCTTTTATTTCCTATATAAGGCCATTGTATTAAAGTTTTTGTATTCAAGTTTTAATATTTAATAAAATTGAGTTTCTTATTTTAATTGCTCGTGGATTTAAGCTATTGACCCTTTACTCGTGGATTCGAGTGTACTATCCTACTTGAAGGTATCATTTAGGGTTCGTTGGTATTAAAACGAAATTTAGCCAGCGTTATTCGCTCCTTATCTGCTTCAAGTGGTATCGGAGCTTTGCTTACTTTCTAGCGATGACAGGAGATGACGATAGATTGTAAAACATTTCCACAAGAATAAGCACTGTTGAAGGGGAGATCAGTGCTATCAAGTCAACCTTGAATAGCGTGGCCTAACAACTCAAGATATTGTCCCTCAAGATTGATGATCGAAGTCTGGCTGATAGTACGTACCAAACCGAACAGGATCATTCATCGACCAATCTTCTACCACCACCTCCACCCTTACATCCACCGCAACAACCACCATCACATCAGCCACCTCTAATGCAGCCACCACCAAATCAGCTTCCTCCATTACAACCAGCCCACATCATTCACCACCGAGGCATCCTCTATGAAATCCTTAGTCTGATGAATTATCTGACGAGGAAGAATTGAGCAATCCCATCTGTCAATAGGAAGATTTTGAAGATGAATATAAAGATGAAGAGATAACTTATGAAAGACGAAGAAGTTTCGCTAATTCTAACCTAACAAGGGAGGTGAATTTTCTAACTCTAACAGGACCGTCAACGCTCGGGGCAGGTCTCCTCGGCGGGAGGCAAATTTCTTAGCCTAATCATGATAGAAAAGGAGGGTACGAAGTCCTGATAAGTATATGATGAATATTGAGATTTCTTTTTTTAGTGGGATCTTGATATCGAGTCCTTCTTGGATTGGGTTATGAAGTGGAGAAATTCATTGACGTGACTTATGTTCCCGCGAAGAAGCAAGTCAAGTTTGTAGCATACAAACTCAGGGAGGGGCGGCCGCATGGTGAGACTAACTACAATCACAAGAAGACGTCAAGACATCCCACTCGAGATGACGTCAAGATATCCCACTCGTGATGACAAGGAGACGCATGAACAATTACTTCGAGGTAAATTTCTTCCACCTGATTATCAACAAATTATTTACAATCAATTTGAATGCTATCAATAAGGTACAAAGACTATCACGACATATACAGAGAAATTCTATCGACTATCATCACGTTGTGATTTATCTATGATGGAAGAGCAACAAGTGGCAAAATATATTAGTGGTCTAAAGTACTCTATTTAAAAGCACGTGATCTTTCATGATGTGTTTTGCATTGATGAAACTCACAACAAGGCATTGAAGATCAAAAGACTATAAAATAGGACTCCACCTTTCAGGCGTTCAACGCCAGTTGCAAACTCAACAAGTGGCGTAGAGTTCAGCCGAGTTCTCAATGTTTAACCGATCGCCAGGCCGTCAGTCGACCAACACCCATGTATCAGCACCAACAGCAACAACCACCGCGCTGCAAAAAGTAAGGAGAATCTCTTCGCCTAGCCTGAGATTAGCAAGTGTATAGGTGTGGAGAGCTTGAACGCAAGTCTAATGAATGCCCTTAAAAGAAGCAAGTCAATATGGTAGATTACGAAGATGGCGAAGAGAAAAATTCGAGATTGAAGAACTAAATGATTCTAACTTTGCCGATGAGCATGGGGAATCTGCAACTTATATTGTTTAGAGATTGTTGTAGAATCAGAAGGCCCCCGTCACTGCGCAGTGACATCATATCTTTTATTCAAGGTGTTCAGTCAAGAACAAAATATGCAATCTCATCATTAACAATGAAAATTATGAGGATATCATTTTTAAAACACTCGTGGGACTATTTGAAGTTAGAGACGGAACCACACTCTTATGCTTACACTATTGGTTAGATCAAGAAGGGCCCTTCTATCAAGATAACGGATATATGTCATGTTTTTATTTCAGTTGGTAAGTTTTATCAAGATTCTATTGCTTGTTATTTGGTTGTGCACACATCTCATATTCTTTTGGGGAGATCATGACAACACGATGCCATAAATATAGAGAAACATCTATATGTTTAATTAGCGAGGCAAAAGAGTTGCCTCAGACCAATTTCACCTACTTTAAATTTTATAAAAGAAAAGGAGCCTAAATTCATATCCATATGCAATCAAGGCGAGTTTTTAGTGAAATCAAAGGAAATAAATCAGAGATTTGCTTTAGTAGTCAAGGATGAAGTTACTCCACCCGCTGAAATTTCTAAGAAGATGAGACTATTGTTGGGAGTTTAAACGAGTTGTTCATGATGAGCTTTCAGAAGGATTACCATCCATGAAAGATTTCCAGTATCATATTGATTTTATTCTGAGAGTAAGTCTACCAATCTTCCACATTACAGGATGAATCCCAAAAAGAGTGTTTTAAAGGAGAAAGTTCGATTGAAGTTGGAGAAACTAAAGCAAAGTATAAAGCGGCAACTGACAAGAAAAATCGAGAGAAACTCTTTAAGGAATGAGACATGGTGATAGTGTACTTGAGAAGATAAAGAATCTCAAGTGGAGCATAGAACAAGTTGAAATCAAAAAAATATGGACCGTTCAAGATCGTAACAAAGATTAATGATAATGCTTATGTTGTAAATCTTTCAAGTGATATAGTGATGTTTTAGACATTTAACGTAGTGGATCTCTTTATCCTACCGAGCAGCTATATCCATATTCTAACTCAGGGATGAGTTTTTTTTAAAGAAGGATAGATTGATGTAGGAGATCAAAGAAAAAGCAAGCCAATAGCTGTTGGCAGCCTAAACTCAGCTGTCAGCAAACTGCCTGCAAGAGCCATTTCTAAGAGTTGAGATTTTACAGTCTGTCGATAGGGCCAGATCAACTGTCGACATACCTGCGCGTATCTATATATCTGACTCTAAACATAATTTAGTTTTCATTTTTTATTTGAATTCTGATTTGTTTTGTTTTCTTTTGTTTGATTAGGTTTCCTAATTAGATTGATATTCTTCTTTTATTTCCTATACAAGGCAATTTTATCTTAGGTCTTTGTATTCAAATTTTAATCATAAATAACTGAGTTTTTCTTTTTAATTGCTTGTGGATTCGACTTATTCATCCTTTACTTGTGGATTCGAGTGTTCTATCTTACTTGAAAGTATCTTTAGGGTTCGTTAACATTAAAACGAGATCTAATTAGCGTTGTTCGCTTCCTTTTCTGCGTCACTTTCCCCTTGAGCTTTGAAGCAGTGTCAGAGATGATGTTAGTATCTGACATGGGAGTATCTTGTTGTGCGCACCGACAACAACCAATAGAGAATCACACAATCTCCACAGCCACAAAAAACACCCAAATCACATGAAGAACACAAGAGAAGAACACACAATCACAAAACACACGATTTAACGAGGTTCGGCCTGAATGCCTACGTCCTCGGGACAATCAATGGAGAGATTATTACTTTTGAGGAGGGTTACAACTTGCTAGCAACCTCTTTGAATGCAAGAGAGATGCAGCCTTACTTTTCCCGCAGCCTTTGTGATTGCTTACAAACCCTAGAAACCAGAAACAGCCTTAAATACCCAAATCTGCGGAGCAGCAGATTTACGCCCAAACCCGTCTGTCGGTCGACCGGCCGGTCGACCGATTTCCTCTTCCGGTCGACCGGGCGGTCGACCCAGAAAACCCGAGAGTTGGGTTGTTTACAGTCAGGCTTCTCGGTCGACCGGCCGGTCGACCGCTCCCTGGCCTGTGCACGTCGTGCACTTCGGTCGACCGGGCCGGTCGACCGAACCCTGCCAGATACTGCTGTTGCTGCTGTTTTCTGCTGTTTCTTCCATCGTCTCTTGTCGCCGACTTCCTCGACTATCCCTTGACGGTCCGGGTCAACTCCCTCAGTAAAAATCTCTCTCTTTCCAACATATCTAATGAAGGTGAAACGACTGGAGTACCCGATGATACAGTGATGGCAATTGGAACAGCTGCTAGGTCTGCTTGAACTCGAGACACAACATCCTAATGAGATCATTGAGAAGGTGTGGGGAGAGCCTCAGAATTTTGTGCCTCCAAGGCTTTGTAGAGGCCAATGAGGTGGGCTCATGGTCAATATTTGGGCCTGAACAAGTTGGGTTGTCAACCCTACCGGACCCGAAGGCCCGAACCCAATAATGCGCAAATTATCGAGTTTAATATTTGAGCCAAGCAGCCCAAATCGATTTTGGATCAGGCAACAATCAGAAGGGACATTGTCAAGTGTGGACATATTTAGATTAATATAGGTCTGATCACTACGATCCTGATTATACAGTAAAATCCTGATGTGCAGTAGTTAACTAGCAAAAAAAAAAAAACACGATCAGTATCAACATTGATGACAAAACACTGTTCAAGCAAACGCAAGAAATACACCTTAACTAATAACCAGCCTTGTCTTGCTTTTGGACTTGGTGTTAGCTAGATTGACCCAAGTAGGGCGCCCTAGTATCCATTTCCAAACCCAAACCTAGCTACGTGTTCCTTTATAAACCTACTCTCCCTTTATAGGTACTTAATTAGTTTGAAGACCATAGTCAAACTTTGATACAAGAACAATAAGTAAATGATAATTCAATAAATAATGTTCAATTAGAAACAAATTCTCTAATTATTAAAAAAGTAAGAGCATCTTAATTTCTTCTTGACCTACACGGCTCCACCTAAACATACAAGAAAACATAATCTGATGTCAACTCCTTACAAATTACATGGACTCCTCGTGATGAAACTTTCCATAAACCCATACCGCTTACATAGATAAAGACTTAAGCTAAATCTTCGAGACGTGGTGCATTCAAATAGGAGAGATAAAGGGCTTGTTTGGCTGGAAAAAGAGAGGAGAAAAAACTGACAAGTTTTAATTTTCTCAAGTTTTTCATGAAAAAATTTGTTGGTGAGCCTTACACTATCAGCATTTTATCATTTTTTTTTCTTATTTTTGCGCTATAAGAAAACTGGAAAAATCGTTGACATTTTGACAATGTAAACACTTATTTTCTAAATTTTCAAACAAAAACAATTTTGTATAATTTGAGAAAAATGACAGTAAAGTCCACTAAAACCCTACTTTTCCTCAAGTTTCTCGCCAAACAAACATGCCCAAAAATAGCCTTGTGGGTAAGTACTAACGATCAAATATTGGCATGTCTAATTTTTGGCTCAATTGCCTCTCTTGATGGTAGAAGTTAAAAATTTGCATCAATTTTGAGTTTTATAAAATCTTAGTTTTATTTTCTTTTGCCAGTTCGGATGCGCACATATTGTTATTGGGTTGCATTCGGGTGCATTTTGGGGCCCAATAGCAGCCACTAACTCTCTATCCATTTTAGTGTTTTGGAATATATAATTGAATTAGATAGCATATAGAATAATATGTAGCGTGTGGCAGTAACGGCTTGTCGTTATATATAATCATGATGACGTAGCTTGACTTTGAACAAGAAATGAATATTTCTCTCGTGTATTTCCTCGTTATCGAGGAAGGAGGAGACCAAGATTGTTGTTGTTTTCTATAATTAGAAAAAAATTATCAATTCATTCTAATTATAATTATTATTTTTTGGGACCCACGCCACACGCTCATCTGTGAAGTGCCGGTGCCCTTAAAAAATGTTTGTAGTGATTTAGAGTCGTTGGGTGGAAATGAATAAACAATATTATAGAGGAGATAGTTTTTTTTGTCCTTAATACCCAAATTTTATTAAAGTAATAGTATACAAAAGATATACAGATAGATAATTGTTATACAGAAATTAATTAACTAAAAATTAGGACGATGTATTGATTTGATCTTGAAGCCTATATTTAATTTTCTTATCATCCTCTCAGAGTTGGTATTTATTTAAATTGATCCTTGAGGGAAAAGAAAAAGAATGAAAAAAACATGAAATATGAGTGGTAGCCCCACCGGTGATAAAAAGTTAAGAGCGGGCTGCTTAAACTATTAGCTTTGGAGAATCTCCAAACCGGTAGTTAAATCTTCAAAATAGAGGCAAAAAAGTCTCCAACCGGGCTTTCAAAGCTCCAAATCTCAATTTCTATAGCGATGCATGAAGGGAAGCTGATATTGTCACCCAAAAAAAGAAAAAAAAGGAAGGCACCCTAATGATTAAGGCACCGCAAATTTGATAAAAGTACTCTTAAAAGAAAATTCAAACTGGTGAAAATGTCCCTTTCTTCTTCTCCTCCTCTCCCTCCCATGCCGGCGATCACTGGCTTCTTCCCTCGTCGGTGAACCGGCTCCCTCCTCAGCCTCCCCCCTCTCCTCCCCCCTCGGCGAATCGGCGAACCCCCTCCCTTCCCCCTCACCGCCGAACAGGCGAATACCCTCCCCTCCTCCTCGGCCTCCCCGAACTGGCGAACCGCTTGGCCTCCCTCGAACTGGCGAACCCTTGCTCCCCCCCGGCGAGCCGGCAACCCCTCTGATCTTCCCTTCCCCCGATGTTCAGCCATAATCTGGCCAAACATCTGTGAGAGGGGAAGATTTGAGGGGAGGATGGGGGGCAGGCTGGCTAGCGCCGGGAGGTTGGGGAGAGGCCGGGGAGGGGAAGGAGGAGGGGGAGGAGGATGGAGTAAGGAGCACTAGGAAAGGGGGTCACCAGAGAAAAAGAAAGGAGATCGGAGAAAAGAAAGGAGGAAGAAAGATATTTTGAATATTTCACTAGGAGTAAAATTGTAAAAAAAAATAATAGCACACTTGTAAATAGGGGTGAGCAGAGTTCGGTTATAACCGAAATAACCGACCAAAAACCGAAACCCGAACCCGAACCGAACCGAACCGCTCTAGTTCGGTTCGGTTTCGGTTTTGTGTTTCAAAAACCGAACTCGACCGAACCGAACCGAATCTCTTACCCTATATATCACCCCACCCATTTCAATTTAGTGAATCATATAGTTCATAACAAAAACTAATGAAAACTTATCTCATTACTTCTAGCATTACATCTTTTTTATGTTGAATATGTGAAAGTTATGTTAAGTACACCATCACAATTAAGAATAATATTTATATTAATATAGTTCTTTTTTTTTTCATTCTTGCCATTAAAAGTTAGTAATAATTATGTGAGTTTTGATATAAGAGCCCAAATATAGCGTAAAAATTTTAGAATATGAAATTTTTAATTCACATGGAAAAATATTGTCCTAACCGAAAAAACCGAAAAACCGAACCGAACTTAGTCGGTTCGGTTCGGTTCGGTTACTAAGTCTAATCGGTTCGGTTCGGTTTTGCAAAACTTAGCAAAAACCAAACCGAACCGACCGATGCTCACCCCTACTTGTAAATATTTTTGAGGTGTCTTTATCATTTGTTGGGGTGACAATATCCGATCCCTTCTGGAAGTCATCTCTAAATTTTTAGAGACCCACACTATTTCATTTTTTAAATTCCCAAAGTCCCTTATCTTGTTCAAATTTTTTTTTTTTGACATTCATATCTCAAAGATTGCGTTAATGTCTTACTTTGCCCTTCAACCTATATATATTTTTCTTATATTGACATTTATGTCTCAAATAATAAAGTCTTGGTTTATAAATAAAGATAAATTATTTTAAAAATAAGATAAATTTACTTTATCATATCTTTCAAATTTTATTATCAATTTTTTGTCAATGCCCTATTTTAAATATTTCAATAATGAATATTAACTCGAAGATCACAAAATTCGCCACTGAAAATTTTATTAAATGAAGGATAAAAACACTAATAAGTACTTTCAGTTGAACGTGATTACTTTTGAAGTAAAAAACTGAAATTTTACGAAAAGGACAAAGAGAATCAGAAATCTGTGGTCTCTCCCGTGAATATAAATGAGGTGGATACTTTCCCGAAAACTTACCGGAGTACTAGCATTACAAAGTTTCATGTATTTTAATATTTTGCTACTATTCTACTTTACTTAAGTTTTACTTTGCTTCTTGTGTTGTTATTTATTTTGTTGTATTTTATTTATGAAATGAAATATTTGAGAATTAACAAATGTCAACTTTTGAATTTTTTTAAAAACATTTGTTAGTATGAATTTTAATTTTAGAAATTTGTTTGCAATATGATAACTTAATTGGAGTAGATTCGGATACAAATGTCAATTTTTTTTTACAAATAATATAAGAAGAAGGGTACAGTAGACATCTACGAAAAATAAGACATATACACAAAGAGGGTAAGAATTGAAAAGGACAAAGAGTTAAAATTGCAAAATAAAAAAGTGCCTTATGTTTAAAAAAAACCAAAATTTTTTTTTTTTTGAGATTGGCCATTGGAATTGGGCAATGTCTAAAACACTTTTATCTCTCTCTAAAATAGAGATGCCCTGCTCTTAAAGGAAGCAGGGAACACTTTTTACTCATAAATATTCTGTTAAAATTTTTTTGTTCTATTAATATTATATTACTTTTCTAAACTTGCAAAATAACAAAAATCAATATCACGTGCAAGTCGCGTAAGTATCAAGAGTATGTTCTGATAATTATAATCATAATGTCAAAAATATTTTCGTGTTTCTTCGAATATTGTTTGGTATCATTGTCAAAAAATGATTTTCCTGAAACACAAATGTCCTACCATACTATGGATTCTTAGTCCTGGATAGGGGTAGAACTGAACCGAATCGATTAATGCAATATTCAAATTCGAATTCGGTTCGTTTTGCAGTATTTGGATTCGAATTCAAATAATAATAGGATTTGAGTTCGATTCGAATCAAATGTTCGGTATTCGAATCAAATACACACATACATACATATAGACTTGACTATTTTGAAAAGGATTTGAGCAAGAAATCTTGCCCCCCTCAAATTCAATGCAACATTCAAATGCAATCTATTGAAGTTGATCTACATTATTTAAAGTAAGTTAAAATAAAAAATCAGACGTTTTGTAGTTTTCTTGTCCATGTATCGAATAAAAAATAGACGACGAAAGTGACATGTTTACATATAAATTCTCAATTCGATCAATTTATCATGATGTAAATATTTAAAAACCCTCACACACCAATTTTTATTAAATTTCGAATATTCTATATTGTTAAACTAACTAATTCATTATTTTGGTCGTTCATTTTGCTCCTACTTGATGAATAAGTAAAATGTATTTTAAGTAGTTTTTGTCCACCCATCTAGTAAGTAAAAAATGAATAACCGAAATAATGAGTTGATTGGCTTAACGTTGTATAATATTTGAAACTGCACAAAAAGTGATGTTTAAGCTTTCTTTTAAATGTTTAGATCATGATCAAATGACGAGATCAAGAATTTATATGTCTAGAATCATATATCTTAGTAAAATATAATTTTCGATCATCCATTTTGCGCCTACTTGATAGATGAATAAAAAGTATTAAATACACTTGATTTTTTTTAGTTATTTTAAACAATCTAGATCAATTTCTACGGAGTGAATCTTATATTTGAATATCGTGTGATTGAATTTGAATGGGAAGGATTCGGCGTCGAATTCTTTCACATGCACCCAAGCCTGTGAATGCATGTGTATATATATGTGTCTATATATATGCGCGCGCGTATGCAAATTATAATGTATAAGAGATTAAATGCATATATATTAAACGAATAGTTTAGCGAAACATCAAATCGAATACTAAACCACTCAGATTTGTTTCATTTAATTTACAAACACTGAAAACTATTTGTTTATACTTAAATGATCAACTGAATCAAATTTGGTTGAACCTTGAACGAATATTTAGCGAACTACTGGATATTTATATGCTCGACTTCCACCGCTGGTCCTAAATCAAGCCAAAGGCTAATGGGTGGAGCCACGTGCAATCAAGGTGGGGCACGTGCCTCCTGAATTTAGGTCTTTATTATTCACTCGGGCTTTGTCAAAAATTTACGATTGTGCCCTCCTAATTGCACACTATGTACAACATTTACTCTCACATTCCTCATTAATTAGAATATTAGTAATTTCATGTTTCTACCCCTAAAACTCAACATCATTACCAACATTAATTAGTTGGGTATTTTTGGGAAACAACAGCCTTAAATGGCTGGATCTTTTCGAAAGCACAGCCTTAATTAGCTGCATATATTTTTTTTTAGAAACTCCAGTCTTAATTAACTGAACTTAAATTTCACCATTATCATTCATCTTAGGTGTATTTCTTGCTTGTCAAATTCTAAACTGCTTCTATTGTTTTAAACTTGAGAACTGTTTTAATTTTTTGTTTTTAACTTCAATCATGAAACAAAAACAGAACTAAATTATGGTGCCCCCTGGATGAGAATCGTGGCTCCGCTCTGGACTACAATTTTTTTTTTTTTAAACAACAGAACGAACGAAGAGAATAAAATAAAATTCCTAAAATAAAATAAAGAAAAAGAAAAAAAATTGGAGCAAATCATTTTGGATTAAGGTTTAAAAGGGTGCAGCTAATGAGCTACTCTTAATTATGGCCAGCTGGCAGCCCATTTTTCTTCCATTGACCCAATCGACACAATTAATAATCAGTTATTATTAGCTTTAATGATTTGTTATGTGTTATTAATCGCTGCCTAATCACCAATAATTGTGATCAGACAATGAGAGTGTATGCTGCTTGGACTTTGACGGTTGATTGAGCCAATACTCTCTCCTCGTTCTATTATAAAATGAAAATGGCTGAAGTTATGCCTATAATTGTGGCGCAGATCTTGAGCTTCTAGAACTTCAATGGCCAAAAATATTACGTTTAGATGCTTAATTAGATGAGTTAATACTCTCAAGGTTGACTTGACGCTGCTGTCATTTTTATTGTAGCCGTAGATTGAAGATAAACATTCAAATGTTTTTAGTATTAAGCTATGTTATGTGAATGCAGATATACAAATTAAATATACAGATATATTGTGATTACGACGACAATAAAATTATGTGCCATACGGAACAAGTGCATGATTCATGTTGAGGTTGAGACTAATATTTGCATCAGAACGGACTCTAAAAATGACCTTATCCTCGACAACTGTCGTTCTCTTTCTTTCTTCAGTCGTTCCAATTACTTCTGCATTTCATTCCCCTTTTGAAGCCCCCGGTTGGTTCGTTTCCTCCTCTTACTCTTATATACGCAATTCTCTATCTTTATTCGTGATCATTAGACAAAAAGACGAAGCAACCAGTCAATCACCGTTCATCTTAATCTACATGACGGGCAGCCGATTGAGACTGTTATGGTTGGTGGGCAACCGAGAGAGACCACATGCATGTGGGCTGTTGGATGTTGGGGCATGACTTTGTCCAAGCTCAAGTTCGAGTGGGCCTGATACAAACAACATGGATTGATGGAAGATAATAGAGACATGCCATGAATGACCACCATGAGCCTAATTTGGCCCAGAAGGGAAATGCAGCTGCATTTCAGCCGGTCACTGTCGGTTAACCACCAACAGCAACCGGTCACCGAATCAAGACTTCAGGAGAGAAAGAGACAGGCTGGTGTTTTTCAACAGATAACCGAACAACGAACAATTTTCTTCTGCTCTTTATTTACCTATTGCCAGGGGCGAATACACATACAACTCAACTCAGCTCACACTAACTTTTATAAATAATGGAATAGTACATATAATTTGTAACCTTTTTGTATATATTATCTCTTCTTTTACATTACTTTTACTAACATAAAGTGACTTCTGAGCTCTATATCAAGTGATAACTTATAAATTTAAGTTATTAAAGGTGACAAGAGTTCAAGTATTAATAAGTGCAATATTATTTTTTAATTTTTTTTTTTTTTTGTCTTATTATATTTACACCAACACTAAAATTCTTATCACATTTACGTTCACATTGAAAAAACATTTTGCTTCCACTCGCCACTTTTTACCAATGAGGAAGGCAAAAGGGAGGTGACATAGGGCGAGCGTGTGAAAGAGGGGAAAAAGCTCCGGTTGTTGCGTAATAAACTTACAATTTTTTCTGAATTTTGATTTGAAAATTCTAGTGTACAAAAAGCTCGGTCGTTAGCTGAATGTGAAAATTGTATTGCCCCGATATTGGTCTATGTACCATCACTCACATAAGTAGGACAGGGAGAAATCAGTCTCCACTTGAAAACCCAGGTTTATTTCCAAGTCCAAACCTACTTCAATTAGTTTGAGTTTAATGTTCGTTATCATTTTTCCTATTTCTGTTTTTATTGTATTTCTTTGTGAAGTTGTTTGTGGTTAAGTTAACAAGTAATCGTTGATACTCGTAGTCAAACAAATTATAATAGTACAAAAGGAATAATGAATAAAAATTTTGATCAACAATCATGTTCAATATCTGAACTATCAACATAAAGAGTGAGAAAAGATGATATCAATATCTAAATTATTCAGAAACAGCTCAATAGGACAGCCTACTGGGCCACCGGCAACTGATACACAAATGGGCCAAAGCCGAACATATTAAAAAAGCAGGGGAAAAAAAAATATTAACAAATGACTTTAAAAAAAAAAATCCAAGGGAATAATATTAACAATATTGGAAAAAATGCTATTGGCATGCTGTGACTACGCTTTCAACGATCAATACATTGATCATTATCAATTTACTTATTATTAATAATAATTTACTGTAAGTGATCCAATTTACATATAACCAATCAAATAAACACTCTCTCGTCCCTCCAGTTTACATAGATTGCATTATGCATCAAGTTTGATAATTTCTTTTTATAGTTTTCTTTATTCATTGGCCTCTAAGTTTCTTGTCTTCCTGTGGATCAACAAAATTGCAAGAACAATTTTTACATTTATTCATAATTTTGCTGAGAATAACTTGAAGAAAATCAACAACGCATCTGATTATAACAGAGTTCCAGGGACTCTGCACAGTTGCAACATCTCACCTAAAACTAAAAGAAGATAAACTCACAGCATATATGAACATTTTGAAAGAAATTTAACACACATCTTCCATGACCTGAACTTTTTAAAATAATGCCAGCTTTTCAAAATATTTACCTGTAAACAAAATGTAACTGTAACAAACTGCTAGTTTTTAACCATCCCGTCTTCAACAATTTACATTTGACATCCAAAATAATCAAATTCGCCCACAGCCTGAAGAAAACTGACAAGCCTTTGCTTTCTTTTCTCTGATTGTCCTGATTGAAGTGCAATTTGACGTTGTTTGCAAGCGGCTTCATAGCTCTGTTCTTATCTCAGTAACTCTTCTTTCCTTCTGTTTCACCCATCCTTTATTGACCCATTTCAAGTAACCATTCCATCTAGAGAGAAAGGGTCATTTCTTATTATGTGAAAAATCAGACACCAATCGCACCTTCTTTACAGTGTTACTCCTGTTGTAACCAGTCAACTGCTCGGAAATGGCGAGCTAAAGATGAACTGGAAATTTCCAAGGCCCCCCACCCAAGATGAAGGAGAAATACGAGACGAAGGTTGAGTAAAAGAATAAGGTGAGGAGCCAGGTTGAAATCAGTCAACAGCCACGGGTGCGAGTCAGTCAACAATCTGTTCATTCGAAACATGGCCAAAGATATCCGGACATCCCTCCCACTCGCCCTTGTGTCGGGACTCCCAGTAACCACCCATGTAACGGTATGTGTCGCTGCTTTTATCTTTGGCGAACCACCGAGGTTTCCAACCCTGTTCCTGCATCTTTCTTGCCTGCATCACATTATTATTATTGTTATGTTGTTATGAGCGCCTTTTAAGACTGGATGGAAACATTTTAAGATATATAGACAGCAATCATCAACAAAAACTTTTACTTGTGGGATCAAATTTTGGCAGTAAATGTTCTATGTATTTGAAGTTTTGTACAACAGCCAAACACAAACGAAACAACTTATTAGTAATGTTATATGTTTTCCATAAAGTATAAATTAATGGCTCACAAAGAAAAGCATGAATAGTGTAAAACCCATGGGTAAAAATTTTCTGTCTAGAAGCTATAGCTGTATTTTGTTCCAAGCAAAGGAAGGAAAAAGGAAAACACAGATAACTGTTCTTAGGCTAATCAAAAGAATGAATTTTTTTTTGTTGTTGTTTGTTTGGGTTTGGGGGGGGGGGGGGGGGGGGGGTGCGGGATTGAGAAAAATATTCTTCCAGACACCTAAGGTTCTCAACTTGGTCAGAAATAAAGCAGTTCATTTCTCTCCTTGTCGCTTCCATGCAACCAAACACAGCCAAAAATAAGTAATCCAACAAAAATTTTGTAAAGAACAGGCATGCGACATAGAAAATTTGTTCCTCGGTTATTTTTTTAGCTCTATCATATTCTGTAAAAATAACTATAGGATGTTTCTTAAATATATGAAAAACATAATCTTTGCCCCCAGAAACACTCTCCGTATTTTGCCTTCTTTCTAGAATGGATAAACTAAATTAAGACAGAAGGTTGCAGAAACATAGGAAGCTAACACACCGAGAAATGAGTTTAAACCTTTCCTCTAAATAGAGGCAACAAACTTAGACTTCGTTGAAAAATACCTTCAAGCTAAAAGATAGGAAGTTGAAATAATATATTTGGCGGTAGTAGATATTCACCTGACGTTGTCTCTGCTCTAGTCTCAATTTTCTGTATTTGCCATTTCATACTCCCCGTTCTCCAAGCATCTCTGATCAGGTCTCAGCCTTGAATCAGTAGGCGGCAGCTTTCCTGTTTATCGTCAGGAGGCAAAGAAAATTGTAACGAACAAGAGCTGTGATTGCACAACGTTTATGAACCGTGAAAGAAAAGAAAAAAGGAGTAATTATATTTATAAAATAAAACACTGGAAGGAGTAGAACAGATTGCATCTCTAACCTTCAGTCCTGGAGTAAGCTCATTCAGTGTGATTGCAAAACGCGTCAAGTTGTATCGAGTTGGATATCGTGAAGGTTTACTACGTTTCCATAATAGGTGGGCTTCAGACAAGTCAATCCCTTTGCCTTTTCCGGAGCAATCTCCATTCACATAATGCATGCTCTCATCCCACTTCCCAAAGAGAGTGGCTACTGCTTTCCCATTCCGATCCTGAACTACTCCATGTACCTACAAAATGCATAGTTTAAAATTAATTAGGTTCAATTTCTCCGGGCAATCAAAATATCAAAGAATTGTACTAAAACCAGAAAAAACAAAATGGGAAAAAAGAGCAATAGGATTCAGCTCTTAATCATCTCTAATAGACTGGTTTAGTTCATCAATGATTTCTCCCACAAAGTTGGTAAAATGTACGACCAACACTACTAATAAATTAGGAAGGCAAACAAGAACAATCAGATTAGAAGTCCACATATAGAATGGATGAAATTGTACTAGTATAATTCCTTTCTGGTACGTAGGATTGATGGGTATTGGGTACGTTAATGGGCCTATTAGCATAGAATTATAACCACTTTTGAATAATCTTGCTTATTTACTGTTAAGATACTACATTTCACAGCAATCATATTATAATCAAACTAAGTTATTTGTGGCCAGTCAAAAAACTGCTAAAAAGACTAGTTAAAGTTCAACCACTAGAAATCCAAGGGCACCAAAATTTTTATGTTGGGATCAATAATTGGGGCCCTCATCACCAAGTTTACAAATTTCTTGAATTATTTTCTGTCAACATAAGACACTTGTCATCACCTATGGTGGTTGATGAGGTTCTCCATCAACATCTTTTGAAAAATTGTTTTTTGCTCACTGCAAAGACATCATTTTATTGTTCAAGAACATTATCTAAGTATCTATAAGAAAAGACTTTCGTCTGAATTTGGAAGCTATGATCAAGATTATGAAAGGTGCTCATATGCTCTCAGATAGATTTACCATCACCATCAACATCATATTGAGTAGGCTCCACAAAGCAATCAACAAAATTTTACAGCTATCAACCTGATGCCAATTCTCTTGCTTGGTGTCAAACACCCAACTGAAGAAACTATTTTTGACCCGCATAGCCACTTGCTATTGCGGTAGAATTGAGTAACTTGTACTTTTCATTCTTAGTTCTGAAATCTGTATTCTTATGTGCAGGTAAAATCTCAAGTCAGCTAGTACAAGGAACTAATGAGTCAGGTCAGTTAATAACCTTTCAGATTCAAACCAACCCTAATGGATAAATTAAAGAAACTCAAAAAGAAGACCCCAGATAGTGATGTCAACCATAAGTTCCAAGCCGGCTGGTTGAAATGGAGGAGCGCAACAGGAGTTTTATGTGATCGTAACATTCCGTTATGACTGAAGGGAAAGTTTTATCGGACTGCTATTAGGCCAGCTTGTTATATGGCACAAAATGTTGGGCTATAAAAAGACATCATGCCCAAAAGATGAGTGTAGCAGAGATGCGCATGCTTTGTTGGATGTGTGGTAACACGCGAAGAGATAAGCTGAGAAATGAGGATATTCATACTAAAATAGGTGTAACCTCTATAGAAGAGAAGAGAGAAAACCGCCTACGATGGTTTGATCATGTGCGACGTAAATCTACAGATGCGCCAGTCCGGTCAGTAGAGCGTATCAATTTAGGGCAAGTTAAAAAAGCGCAGGTGAAACCGAAGAAAACATGGATGGAGGTAATACGACAAGATATAAAGGCTAAAGGTCTTATTGAAAGCATATTGCTCGGTAGGAATGAGTGAGAAAGCTGATTCATATGCCCAATCCGGCATAATTCTCTTTTGGTTCATGTAGCCTACCCCAAATACTTGGGACAAATGGCTTAGTTGTTATTGTTTTGTACAACAAATCCTAGAAAACCCCCAAACAAGGATCTATATGAACTTGCACACCACATACATTAATTTGCCACCAAGGAGCACTTCATGATAATTTGAGTTAACTAATTAAGAATTATATTTGTGAGTGACTAGTTAGAATTATAGATTATAAAAGGGGAAGGTACCTTTTTCCTTAGTACATATGTAAACTAATATAAGGATTCAAAATTTTCTTCTGAAGACAGACTAGGTGTTACCAAGTTTGAGTCCATAGTCTAAAGTTTCAATAAGAACTAGAATTAAAACAAAGTTAATTTTCGAAGACCTGATTTTGTGTATGATATTAGATTTGCGCATGATATTAGATTAATTTTGTGCATGATATTAGATTAATTTGCACAAAACAGCTCTAAATTGAGCTACGTATTCCAGAAGAAATAAATATAGACATAGTATAAGTGGTAAATTTCTTGAATTAAGTCACATATCATGGTAACTTGTTAAGGTAAGAAGCGAATAAGAATGTTGGCACTATCAATTCTAATCAGACAATAGTCGCCATATCTACCAGTACTCACCACATTTTAACGATCTTCTGGAAAATATAAACGAAACATATAGCATCACTATAAAATATATACTTTATTATTTAAGGAGAATAGAATCATAATAGGATCTTTATTATTCATGGAAAACAACAGTAAACAGTAAAGAATATTCAGTTAGCAAGTCACAACTTCTAAAGTTGAGAGAATAAAATTACCTGATGGGGATTGCGATCAATTATAGACTGTTCCTTGAACTTTAGCTTACATGAATATTCACGATTTCCTTGTATGCGCATTGTACCATAATGATCACAATATAGTTTTCCAAGTATAAGATTGTAGATGGAAGTTGTCACCTAAGACAAAATCCTATTAGTTCCATATTTGCGTTAAAGAAAACAAAGTTTGGATATCTCCATGTCTGCAGTACAGATCTGATACCTTGCTCCAATGAAAAATTTCTCCATCATCAAACTCAAGAGTTAAAACACCAACGGGATCGAGCTGAATAGAACGACCCCAAAATTTGCTTTTCAAAGTACTATCCCCCAAAATTTCCATCCGGTACCCTCACAATGGCATGCCACAACCATAGGGTGATGGCTGACCTGCATCACACAGGCGCAATGTAAGATAAAAGTATGCATGCTTTCTATAGTTTATATGTTACCGTCAAGTCACAAGACTGCAAAGCACAGAAGCAGAGTAAAAGCATAGATACCAAGAGTAATATAGTAACAAATATAAAATCATGTAAAAATTTGCACTTCAGCCAGATAAAGGAATTTCACAAAAATGAAAAACCAAGGAGACTGCCAATTTTCCAAAGAAAGTATACAAGTGACGCATTGTATAGACATAATGAAACTCTATGCTCAGAAAAATAAAATCATCAAAAAGACTACCATATGAATATGCCAGTATCCATATATAAACTTCCAGTTGATACTCATACTATCAGGTAATACCTCGCTATTGAAAGTTGCACCTCTCTTGCAAAATCATTCTGAAACTGGGAATGATTACCATGTTGCTTGGTCTGTGCCTTATTACCTCTACGTTTGCATAAGTATTAGCGTGAAATCATTTTTTGATGAGTGGATACAACCCACCTCCCTCCACCAAGCAGTAGTCTATAAAAATTGCCAGTTACAATACTCTCTCTTATAAACTGCTAATTGTCATACAAACCCTGTAATACCTTATCTGATATCTCTATTAGATGTTGCACCTCTCATGGTTAGATCAGTCTGAACTTGGTAACACTTCCGGAGTTGCTTGGTCCAGGTCTTAATATCTATACATCTGTATCAAGTCTTAGCATGATAATAGTTTTCTTTGAGCAGGATTGGATGATATAGAATGCGAAAATCTCATCTCTGCTTTCTAACTTAACATATCAATTCAAATATACAACAAGCAATTAAAAATAAACTGTATATATCTGCGGACCTTTTCCGAGAAAAAACGGAGGCCTTTCTCTGGGTAATCAGCTTCATATGTTTCTCCCAGAAGTGGATTGAATGGCTTGCAGTCTCTTCCTTCAGTTGAAGCATATCCAGAAACAGCAAATGCAGCAACATTAAGAATCCTCATAAGACCATCGCCCTTCATAGTTTAATCAAAATTCAAAAATCAAACAAAAATTAGTAAAACATTTCTTAATATATAACACCAAAAAGGGCATAAGATGCCTTATTAAAGGAAAGTGAATGGCAACATTATGATCCAAGAACAATATCAAAGAAAGAAATGTAGCATAACAAGTTTCCACTGATTGAATCCAAGCCCAAGGAGTTCATCAAATGCAAGATGGGTGATTAACAAATTGTGTAAATAACAAAAATGAATTGAAATATCTCATTGGTGTCTAAACGCCTTGAGTGTTGTACTTTCACTGTACATGTAAATCCACTAAATATCCATAATTGTGTTAAAAAAAATTTATTCGTGCAAACAGATTCCATTAAGTTCACCATGTTAATAACTATTATTAACTACAAGTCTAAAACTACCAGTTGCATTAGACAACATCTTGCGAGAAGAATGATGTTGACAACAAGGAAAAGAAAAGCAGAAAATGTGAAAAGCATGTCACAAGGACATCGTACTTCACAGAAAGAATGGACACTTGTATATGAATACACACACACATATACATGATATATCTTGTACAGTTTGTGCAAAAGTATTCGTTGAGTCATCCTTTTATATATTATAGTTGCACTTCCAACATTATTTGTTTACCTAATCTCATCACTGGGAATCCTGACACCAATTGTTTAAAGAGCAGGGTACTGGTTAGTCCCAGAAATTACTCATACTTTCTCTTAGATTACCTCTCAGCGTGCCCATTTGAAACTGATTCCTTTCCCCACTAGCTTGAATTAGCCTACTATGATTATTTCACACTATAGCTATTAGAGGAAGGCATATATGATATATTTGAGAGAAGAAAAGATTTAAGTTGTGCTCCTCAAGGCTTTGCTTCAGATAACATGAAGGAAATTATTCCTGACTAGTACATGTGACAATTGGTCTGGTCTGGTCAGTTTTTGACTGAACAATTTGTTAGAAGTTATTATTAAGTACAACCATTAACTTAAGTCATGCAAGTCAAACTAAGATGCTAGTCCAACCAATTTGTTACATTTATTAGTCAGGTTGACTCAATATCTGAATTCACTAATTTTAGGTATTCAGGTTAAGTTCACTGGTTTGTTTGCTCCTGGGATAGCAAAACTCTAAATGCTCAACAGTCAATAATGAATGGTTACTAATAAAAGAATCCCCCAGTACGCATAGTAGCCATTCAACGCTCAACGACCTCGACAAATTCAATGAAATCATTAATCATACAAAACTAAAAGCCATCAGTGTCAAACCACCTTTTCCATCAAAATGAAGTTGGCCATAAGGAGCAAGGCTCCATGAAAATTTGACACAGTTTAGCAACTGATTATCAAACCGCCATCAACCCACTCCTAGTTCATGTCAAATTCCTGGATAAGGAAATTTATAGACAAGAGATGGGCTTGTCATTGTCGCAAAAGACCAGTTGTGATGTCCTCCAAACTCTCCTACTCTCCTAGACTAAGGAAAAGTCTATGGAGGCATAGATAAAAGCCAAGAGCCAAATGGAACACACCCCCCACATACAAAACTAAAAGCAAAAGGAACTAAATTCCTGCACACGTTCAGCATATTGAGTCAATCAGATTATAATCCCTCCACCATCTTACTAATAGGTGTCATAGAAAAACGGAACCTACACACCGCCTAAAATATGTGCTGTGCATTTTATTATAGCACTCATCATTCTACCTCAACCACTGATCATATCAGTTGTTTTCTGATAAACTACACACAAAAAGAGAAGAAAATTGGAGTCCATTACTAAAACCATGCATGTTAATCCAAGTAGCAAGATGATATTATGTTTTCACATAGCCCACAACTATAGGATATTATCCAGGGTGCTAATTTGATAAAAAGCGTCAGAAGATTTATGTTTTCACATAGCCCACAACTACAGGATGTATCCAGGGTGCTAATTTGACAAAATTGTCAGAAGATTTTATGTAGGATACAAATACAATACTGCAGTAACAAGCTCCAATACAATAAGAATCTTATATCAGATGCTATGCGACCTAACATTTGCACAAGTCTTACTACATTGCTAAAAATGGAAATAACAACATTAGAAGAAATATATATACCTTTTTACCCCATTCGCGTGCTCTATCTAGAAGGTAAGAGTATTCTAGATCTTCAAAGCACTTCTGTAAGGATGAAAGTGGTTCATTGAAATAGACAGGAAGGCAAACTTTGGTTAGATCCTTCCCAATGTTGTCTTTTATCATTGACCAGAGGCTCACTCCTTTCTCTTTTTCAACTGGATCAGGCAACTTTTTGCGCCTCTTGATATATGGATAATTAGACCCGACAGACCTCATGGAGGCATCAAAACTATTAACTGAACTAATGGAAAGTTGCTCATCATCATCAGAATCATTTTCAGATCTAAGAACGTCAGATGTGCTGCTCTTAAAAGAGCTTGATGAGAGAAAATCTCGAGTATCAAAAAATGCATTATCTTCTTCCTCAGTCTCCTCTTCTGCGGCATCTTGTCTGTCATTCTCATCATCCAATTCACTTGCACTTCCTTCTGAAGAAAGATTGATGCATAAATAAGACAAGGATCAGGATATCTTCAAAAGTGACTGAAAGAAAAAGCATGAAAGGCCTCAACATACAATAAATTACAACTAACAGACAACATGAAGCACTTGGTGAAGTAAAAGAGTACCAGAAAGATAGAAGAAGAGAGAATCAATCAAAGTCTAAAGACCGTGCAGATAGGAAGACACAACATTTGCTTGGCACAAAAATCATTATTAGGTACAAATAAAAATCCAATATACCTGCTAAAGATATAAAGTGGTTCCTGCTGACGAATGGAAACTTCTGAACCAATAAGCAAACTCTGAATTAGCAGAATTGGTCCCAGCCTTAAATGTGGATAATAAATGATACAGAGCTAGCCCAACAGGTGCTTACAGAAGATGTCAAGTGAGTTCTAATTAACTGTATTCTTCTATTACCATGGAGCACAAACATTTTTAATTAGAAATCTAGTATAATGTAGCATAGTGGTAAAACTTCTTTGCAGTGGGCAAGAGGGCAGAGGTCCAAATCCCGATTGCACCAAGCTACGGCCTATTTTTCAAGGAAAAAAAATCTAGTATAAATTGTCTCGAGTTTCTCAATCAAGTGAAATGTGCTTCAACAAATTCTTGGCAAGGGTTTAATAACAGATAGCTGAAGCTCATTTCTTCTAATGATTCACGGAAGCAGGCTAAACAAAATTGCCTTTGAAGTCAAAAACAGTTGCAAGTCCAAATTCCCTGATTACTTAAGAGTGGACTATGAACTGTTTTGTACTTTTCAACTCTAGTTAAACTCATTCATAGTTGTTGCGACTAATCTGAGATTTACATATAACATATATCGGAACAGTGTGGCAGTAGTGTTGTGGTAAATTAAGATGTGATAAATAGATCATTACCTTGTATGGTTTGAACATTTTAATGTAAATGATATCCGATACTGTTTTCACTTGTATAACTCTAGTATAGTTTAAGACTAGGGCACTTAACCTTTGAAGACAACAAATTAGAAAACAGTGGCTCAGTTCCAGATGCTTTCAATCTAATATATCCAAATTTCTTTTTGGACTCAAATATCTTCTAAAACTACATTTTAAGAAATCAAATCAAGAGTTCTGGCCAAGCTTTTCAGCCATTCATATCAAGAACACTTGAACAGTGCTGACTCATGATTTCATTTCTTTGTTGTATTCAAAATAAGACTCATAAGTATTGTATCTATTAGATGCAGCTTCTTAAGATAAGCAATGAACCTCAAGAATCTCCAAGAGGGAATGGGGTGGGCTGAGTTTGATCGGTTAAAATATAATTAGTTACCAAGGGTGGCAAGAGATCCACTTACATCAAAAGTCTATATTTCATTGGGACACCACTTCAACATTAGAAAATATTTCCCTAGCATAAAAAGGTAATAGAACATAAAGGAACTCCTCAAAGAATAAAATGACGCCAACAATAAATAACAGATTCAATAACTTATTGAGCTCGGATGAAATCAAAGTCGATCGCATGAGACTAAATTCATGAAGTGGGTTGTAAGATTACTGTCTAATTAGAGGTGAGAAATGATGAATCTGTCTCTCTCTTTCTCATATTCTTCTGTCATTGGCCATCAACTAATACATATTAGATTTATGTTCCTCTCCTGATCTATCTAGGTTTTCGTCTTTATTTATAAAGAAAATTAATAAAATGGTGGACAAACTGCTCTACATACATTTGAATTCTACAGTAATCCAGGACAGGATAATGAAATTTACGTAGTTCACTTCCTAAAAAGTGTAAAAGAAATCACTGCAGCTAAAGAATTCATTAAACTATTTTACAACTTGCCACCACAAAATCATAGATGTCAATGTTCATGCCCATGCTCATGTCATCTCAAGAATGAAAAATACCATTATCGCAAATGGTTGAGCAAAGGACCCCCCCCCCCCCCCCCTCCTCCAAAAAAGAAAAAAAAGAATTAGTTAATTAATTAAGAGAAGGGTATAAACAAGACAAAGATTAATTTTTGAACTCCTACAAGTCAGATCTTAGAAGTTGGAGAGGGACAAGAATGTCAGATCCGTGAGTAAAGAGAAATGGACCTTTCAGATCCCCTGAAGGGCAGCATCAGCCTTCCTAACTGCAACAGATTAAATCATTTGAGATGTGAAAATTTGCTTTGTATGTGCACACTCTTAATCTATTACAAATTCCCTAAATATATCACAGAACAATAAATGATCATATAAAAAATTCAAAAATCAATTAATGAAATACACAGTGTTTCTGAATTAGTGAATCTACAGACCTCTCACACAAGACAAATTATATTAAGTTTAAGCTTCATTTCTGAAAAGAAAAGGATAAAATTTGGTAAAGTTTATGTAATATACTAAATCTGTTTTTTTGTGAATATATTATTAGTCTATTGCGGACTTCCTACATATATTCCAGATCATCAAATGATAATACAGAAGTAACAAAATGCAAGTAAACTACAGCTTAGTTAGACAGTGTGTTTCTCAATTGGTGAATCTATAGAACTCTGAACCAAGACACAACATTGTATTAATTTTAACTTCACTTCTGAAACAAAAGGATAAATCTGGCAGATTACGTAAAGTATCTGATACCAAAAAGGGCTATGCATTAAAAATTTAAAATAACCACCAAGAAGACAGATAGCAAGGTTAGAAAAATAGGTAAATGTTATGCTATGATAATTTATTATGCAATAGAACATACCACTACATTTCTCATTTCTTGATATAGAAGCACATCCATACTCTTTTGACTGTCTTTGGCTTTCATCTACAAGGGTATTCTCCAAATCGACCTTTTCTGTCTTCATAGAAAAGAAGAGTAGTTTTTCAGTAGAAAATTTAGAACATAAAGAAAAATAAATATCTGGGCCAGACATCTGCTATTTTTCCATGCAGTAGGTAAGCATAATATGACTAAACTAATGCATCAAGACTAAAAACAATACAAGTAATTGACTAGTAATATAATGCAAGCCACTGTATCCAGAGAAAGAGATAGGTCAAAAGTTACAAATGCCTTAACCATACAAGTAATGGATTAGTAAACAATGCAAACCACTGTATCCAAATTTTACAGCATATATAAAAATCATTGCAAGACACTGTATCCAAGTTTTACAGCATATACAAACATCATTGCATTACTTAAAAAATCTTTTCCATGACTTTCAGTTTGATTTATAATATTTGTAATATT
The DNA here is from genome assembly GCA_038442645.1 of Agave tequilana. Classification (NCBI taxonomy): domain Eukaryota; kingdom Viridiplantae; phylum Streptophyta; class Magnoliopsida; order Asparagales; family Asparagaceae; genus Agave; species Agave tequilana. The sequence goes on along the minus strand of JAVJIF010020113.1, from coordinate 73,433 downwards.
TAAATAAACTGCATAAGAATATCCAATTCGCTATAATAGTGCATTAGATGAGTTGAAGATCTAAAAGAAACAAAGAAGGCAAGAACGCAAGCAGTTGATGATCACAGCTATAGGTTTGTTACCTAAGTATTTAGCTGTGCGTGTGTGCACGCGTGCGTGCGAGCACGTGCGTGCAGAAAACACAGCAAGCGAGGCGAGGGGTTGGGGGTGTTAACTTTGTAAATTTTTTTCCTCTAGCTTGATTAATGACCTTTTGCAATTTCGAGCGAGTAGGGTTGCCCATAAAACCTAATTAGCAGCTATTATCAGTTTTGATATCATGGGAGCGACTATAACCCCGATATAGTTCTTTGGCATTTAGTAATGCAGGTCCATCCGAACATGTTATATGATTTTCCTAAGGTGCACATATCTGAAAAAAAAAAAAAAATGTTCTCCTAGTGGTAGAAAGAGAGTAAGCATCCTCTCTTCTCTTCACTTCTCTTCTCTATCTCTTGAATTCATGCACACTCCTTCCTTTCCTCTCTCTTCGCTCCACCCACAAGGACTCAAAGAATATTTTACAAACTCTTCATGTCTTTAGTATTTTCTTACTGAACAAGTAATTGATAAATGGAAAGAGAACAGAACAATGAATGGGGAGGTTCCCTGCATCTGTTTGTAGAAGTTGCAGAATTTGCCTTGAAGAAGATATTCCTCTTCTTTTCTTTCAGTTGCTTGTATTAATTTCCTCGAATATCCTTCTATTACTGAAGTTAATAATTTTCATTTCAAAAGGATTTCACTCCCACTTTTCCTCTATTGTTCCAATATGATACCTCATCATTTTGTTATTCATTTTACATACTGCAATAACCTTACAGCACATGCAAATCATGCCCCTAGTTCTACCTTCACTTCACAACTTCATGCCATCTAGTCATTCTCTCCCACAAACTACAATTAAACCATTCCCCAGACTTGACTGCAAACCTGCTTAACTGCAGATTCCTGGGCTAGCGAGCAATTAATTTCATTTGATTCACTACCAATCCATAACCCACCCAACTACTGGAATTATTATAGAAATAAATAATCAGTGGTTAGTTGGTTGCATCACCAACTGAGCCTTGCATCAAATTAATTTAGGGTTTCATCAAGACACTAATCGGCTCAATCCTGTTAGGCGCATAGATTATATAGCATATAATTTGTTAAAAGTTATTTGTTAAGGCGACACATTACTAAAAAAGTTAACACTCATCATGTCTCATAAAGAGGAATATTCATTCTGATTGCCAATGCAAATTCTCACCAATAACAACAAGAAGACAACAATTAAGGTCTACATGATGTGCGACCAACTGTTTCTCAATGCACAAACTACAAACTGGAAATTCTAAAGCAGTTTTAAGTAAATTGAACTTGAATGTGACAAGTAAATTCATTGATGCAGATGAGATACATGCATGCAGGCAACAATTAACTATTGTATTAAACACATTCGTCAATTCATTCTCGGATTCAAGTTGATTCTTTTTGTACCTCCAACTGCCGGAGTGTATCAATAAGCAACCCCTGCTTCTGCTTAAGAATTGCAAGCTGAGTCTGCAATGCCGAAAACTCTGTCCTCATGATCTGCTCACAATCATGAATAGCCGTCTCGCTCACCCCCTCCTCCATCAACCTCTGCCTCAACTTCTCCATGGAAACCACACAATTATCCATCGGCGCCATTAGCTCACTATTCGAGATCCTCGGAAACATCTCCTTCACCGCCTGCAACGCCTCCATCCACATAGTCCGATCCTCCCTTGTCTCCGCCCTCAGGTGCAGCCTCTTCGTCCCCGTAAATATCGAGAACTTCTTGTCGTCTGATCTACTCTCTCTAATAGTCGAAACCTAACACAAATTCATCCCCCCAAAAAATCAGTAAAAGAGCTCAAACTCAAAAAAGATCAGAATTTATCATCAGATCAAGTTCTTGCCTTGAGGTGGACTTCGCCAAAAGGTTTCGGCCGCATGAGGGAGTGGCCATTGCGCTGGCGAGACACTCTCCGCATCGACTCCTCGCCGATGACCTTGGATCCCTTATCTGACTCCTGGTTGACCTCGATCTTATCGGGCCCATGGATCTTGTAGTAAGAGAGAACTCCATCCTGGAGAACGAACCAGCGCCGCCGCCAGCCCTTGCCGTAGTTGACCCATTTCTGTAGGATTCCGGAGATCCCGCTGCCGACGATGTCGTTCAGCCTCACCTCCCGGTGATCGAGCAGGTGGCCGGAGTTCGAGATGGAATTGGAATTGTCGGCGGAGAGTCGCGGGCGGTGGGTGCCGGATGCGGATCTGAACCCGTTAGCGGCGGCGGCGGGGGGCTGCACGCTGTTAGCGGACGCGGACGCCGACGCGGAGGCGGGATTGGATCTGAGAGGCGGAGGAGGGAGCGGTGGAGGCATGGGAGGGAGAGAGGGCGGCGGCGAGAGAGGAAGAGCGGCGGTGGTGGGCGAGACTGGAACGGGCGAGGAGCAGCAGAAGGGATGCATAAAGGATCCGATAAGCGCCGGACAAAAGAGCGCGCCGTGGGGCGAAGAAATCGGAGACGGTTTTAATCTTTGATTCTGATGTCGTTTGAGGAGGAGCTGAAATCGAATCAAATTTTAAAATTTTAAAAATTTGTTTTTTGGGGGATTATTGGTTTATCTATTATAAGAAATAAGAAATAAGAAGAAGAAGTAAAGAACAAGTAAAGGTCGGTTGCTGCGACCGTGGACTGCTTCTAGTGTTGGTTGCTGGTCGTCGATATTCAATTATAATTAATTGCTTCTTTCTTTTCAGCGGGGGGTTTAATTAGCTTACTCAGTCACTGACATGTGGGCCCCAGATCTGGGTACTTTGCGTTTCCGTGGCTGGAATTTTGATATTGACAGTTTAGGACCAGCAGGTAATATGTAGCGTTGTTGGGCTTCAGGATTGTGACCAGACGTTTATCCGACACATATATTGTACGTGTGCTTGATTTTGTGCAAATTCGGTCCATGCAGCAAGTTGTGGGCTTCGTTCAAGAGCTAGAGCACAAATTGAGTCTGTTTGGGTCCTACTGAGCCCGAGCCCGCGCTGGTCTCGTCCAACACGTGGGCCCAATGTTTTAATTAGGGACCTTGCTCATGTTTTAAACGTCAGACACAATAATGAGAGTCTTGGGGGTCTAATTTGCAAAAAAAAAAAATACCAAACCTTTTGGGTGAGGATGATGCTGAGAACTCCGCCACGGCACGGAAGAGACCAAGAGTGGGGACGAAGCTTGCGAAGAGAAAAAGATTAACAAAATGTAAAAAAAAAAAAAAAACTTGATTAGTTAAATTAATTATTTGCAAGTTTGGTCCTTAGCTTTAATTAAGGTGAGTGCGGGAAACCCGTTGATGATGATGTCATGGTCACGTGCAACAACGCGGGGTTAAATAAATGGAGAGTGGACCAGTCCCCAGTGTTTCTTGGTTGATCCGACGGTTGGAGGGTCAAAAGATAACAACAACATATGCTTTCTTGATGTTGTTTCTATATCAAAACTATGCAACCTAATATGTTCATTAACAAGTTTTTTGAATTATTAAAATGCAAAGACAAGGAGTGTAGGTACCGGCCTAATAATAGCAACAGACAATTAGTGTATCGACTAATCTTTTTTGAAGTGTAGGTTACCCTCAGTGTTGCTGATGGAGATCCCCACTTATGAATTCAACGACTCCAAGATCAATTGCACATCAAGTATGTTAAATGAATCTGGTTGGTTCCGCAGAAGTTTTGCCTTCAGACACAGTCGAAGCATGATCATATCTGAGTCAGAGTGACGAGAGCGCTTCCTAGGTTGCGTAAAGTCGCTTATGGCCCTAGTGGTGAATTTCTTCCTATAGTTGGGAAGGCCGCTACGCAGCAGAGAGAGTATTAACTCTCTTAACTTCTCGCTTGCTATCCATCTTCCACGTCTTTTTTCGAAATTTAAGTATAACAGAAACAGTCTAAAGTCATCTGTTACTCATAAAAGATATTGATGGTGAACATGATCACTTGAGAATTTGAACATCTAAATAGTTTTTTATTTGCACCATTACATAGCTTAAATGTATATAATTGCAAAACGATTATGGGCGAGTTATGATTCTCTGCCTTGTGTTTGGTAATGTGGTCATAAAGTTAATAATTTCTCTACTGCCTCAAGGTCTAAAGAAGAATTATTTGCAGCCTACTACCGTTTGATGGCTAAATTTATAGAGACATAATTGGCATCACAAAGTGCTCGTTGTTGAGGATCCTGAGAAGTGCGCCAACATGATTTTTCCCCAAGACTAATATTAGATTAAGACAGAAGCTTGTCTTGAATGAGAGATTTTATTTTATTTTTTTTTCAATATTCAAGTCCCTTGAAAGAGGGGTGTAGACTTCTCTTTTATAGATAGAAGAAAAACAGAAGCTTATAAACAAAAACAGAGAAAAATATAATTAGATCCAATCTTAAAATGAAATAACAACTGAGCAGTAGAATGTTAGATTTCAAGTTTTGACAGGGACTCCTAATTAATCAAAACATATGAAATGGGAAAGAGAACTCCAAAACTAATCCTCTCATCTTCTACACGCTGGAAATATCATCGTTCTTGAATATTTTGTCAAATACCTCCTGCTTGGCCACTGATCTACTTCAATAAACTGAAATAAGTAGAGCCTTTTAAGTTGAACTCCAACAACAAATAAAGGTGCACGGGTGATTTTGCTTAAATTCTTACAATGTAGACTATACTCGTCTCTCTGACATTGTGTCGAACAACTTCGGACATTCTGGTCTTATTGCATGATAATGGACGATGGGAAAAGCTAAGGATTGCACGCACGAGCAGAAGCTTTTGAGGTCAACTCTATAACAATTAGGCTTGATTTATGAGGAAATCTGTTAGATCTTGTACTCCACTGAAGAAGGAACCAAACATTATGCATGCATTTAAGATTATCAAGGCAATTTCTCGGGATTTGATTCATGTGTGTGAGCCACATACACATATATTATAAGAGGCTCAATCTCGTGTTCACATGTGGATAAGAGAGATACAAGGCTTTAAAGTCTTTAGACTTCTTATAATATTATAAGAGGTAAATCTCACGTGTCAACACAGGATTGACACTCTTATAATATGTGTGGGGCTCATACACACGAACCGAGCTGAACTTTTCGTATTTGAACGTGATCATATGGATATTTTTGTCCCTAAAACTCCAAATTAATGGAGAAGAAAAATACTACTAAATTAGAAGAAGCAAACTTTCCAAGTTGGGCCAAAATTCGAATCAGAGAGATTTTGGTCCTCGTGTTGCAGTTATTTTTACATATAGCTTAATACATCTATTTTAACTGGTCGTTATTTGTTGATAGTTCTAATATAATTGAGTTATATTTAACACTATATCTCTTATACATTGAACGTATTCATACCTTACACTCAGAAAAAACAACACTTATCTATAAATTAATTAGTAGAACCCACATAGCCTCAATAACATTTTAGATTTGCCATAGAAACGAGCATAGACAAGTGAATTCGAATAATAGAAAAACGGTTAGCGTTGCTTACAATCTACGGGAGACACAATTTTTCGCTAGGGGTGAATTATATTGGAACAAAAGTTATAATTTATGACCTTGTATTCTCATATTATATGACCAAATTATCACTACTATATATTATTTTGTCTACAACACATGACGTGTCCCTCTCAATGTTGGTCATGAGGGCCAACTAGCTTAACGATTAAACATAAGTACCCATGATTAATATTCTGATATGTGAGAGAGAGAGAGAGAGAGAGAGAATAAAATCTAAAGACGTGGTATTTGGAACCGGGTCTGACTCGGAAAAGAGAAGAAACCCGTTAACAGTTTCACCCGCTATGAAGCGAAAGGAGAGGCCCACTGGCGCTGATTCGAGCGAGTTGGCCTCGTGCACTTTTTGCTTTGCAAGCTGGGCGGTCAAAGGGCGGGGAACAGCCACGTGGCATCAAGGCAAGCCCTTTGTACGGTTTTACTTCATCTCTTGCGACTTGGGAGCTGGATGAGGCATCAATCAATCCAGTACATGATGATAAATTTTTTGGGAGAAGATCGTGTCAACTGGCCAGCAATGAACGTGCGTGCGTGTCAGGCCTTTGAGATCCCCTAACGTGAGCGTCACCATGATGTTGTCGCAGCGATATACCATCACTATGTGACAATATATGCAATAGCGTACGCAGAATTTTTACTAAGTGGGGCGAAAACATTTTGAACTAAAATTGAAAATTTATAAAAATCAAACAACATATTCCAAGTTTTGATATTACAAAAAAAATAGAGGGGCTCCTATTCAAGACAACATATCTCACTCTAAATTATAATGCTCCCCTTCAAGGAGCCATATTCTGAAATCGTTGAATGATTGATTCATTATCAATGTTGTCAAATATGTCTTTTTCAATATATGTCACCAAGCAATCATTCATCAACTCATCACCCATTCTATTACGCAGTGAATTCTTGATAAACTCTATTGCAGAGAGGTTGTGAGAGTTCTCAATCCCCAGAGGAGAGACTGAGAATCTGTCATTAGGAGAAACTAGAGGGTTTTTTTTTTTTTTTTTTTTGTGGAGATCAGGAGAAATGATCCAAGTTGGATTTTTTTTGCTTAGTTAACCCAACTTCAGTGGGAGTGACCGCATACGCTCGCCCCCACCTGGGTCCGCCACTGAATATATGTAAAATAATGTGCATTTTTTTATATAAGAAAAAACCTAATGTGCATGATTGTAAAAGTCAAAAAAGTTTGGACCATATATCTGTGTCAGATTGGTAAAAAAAGCTTTCATCTGCGAGAGATCTAAGAATCAAAAATCTTAGCCATAGCATATCGCAGTAAAACTCTTGACAAAGAGACACCATCAAAATAAAAAAGTTCAAAATACATGTAAGTTGGTTTCCTCACATGGCCGCACGATAACCCGTTGAGTTTGTTCTTTAATAGACACAGATTGAATTTTATGAGATAAAGTATATGTGAATAGAGTATGTGTGTAAGTTGACGGTTAACTATGAGCTTATTTAATAATAAAATAATAATAATAATAATAATTTGGTTGGTGATTAAGAGAATTTAAAGATTAGATTTAGTCTCTCAGGTACCCTTATTGATAAAATAGATAGTATAAATTGTTCAATGGATGGAGAAATCATGGTCTTAAACCATATCTCATGTCAACGCCACTATTAAATTTTCAGAGAAGGTGCACGAAACAATTTAGGACTATGAAAGGTTTTACATGGGCAAATCTCTTTCACCATGCATTGAAGGGAAAAAAAATACATTTGGACAATTTTTCTTTCAATATCTTTTTCTTGACAATAAAATTTAAGTTTTCTTCCAGAGAAACTTGCATAAGAGGAGTAGATGTAGCAACTACAAGGCCTGAGAAGAAACGAATTAATGAGTCACATCAAGTGAGTTTATCTGAAATCAATGTGGTAACAATAGCAAAAACATAGGTGAAAGATGAGAACAATACAGAAGAGATCCAGTGGTCCTTCAAAATTGAGTTAACATCTAGGTTATTTTGATACTTAAGAAATAGATTGAATATCTTGAAGTTTCATTATTAACTTAATCCGGATCATGATAAACAAAAAATACAAAAAAATAATATAAGATTAGCTTTATAATTTATTTATAGGTTTTTCAATCAACACCTGAAATCTTTTCTAATTCGGTATTCACACCTCAAATCTTTATATTTTCATTTCGACCCTTCTAAATATTTTAAATTGAGACAAAAAACCTTTCTCTATTAGTTGTACAGTTATATGTGAATAGAGTCTTAAAATATCTCTTTTTAACTTTACATATTATATAATATTATTATAACTGACCAAACTATACTTCATTTCTTTCCCTCTTTATTTTTTTTTTCATCAAACCCATTTCTCGAACTCATTTCTCACAACCCTGTTGGAATTGAAGAATATAAAAGCGAATCTTTGAGCTGAATTATGGCAAGATCCGTCGATCGAATCAATTGGATGATGGTTGGAGTGTGTTCTCCTTCCATTGGGGATGAACGTGATATATTCACATGTTCAATTCCGACTTCGAATGAATGAGATATCAAGTCTAAAGATTGTCTAATTCAAAGCCAAATTGGACTAAAGGTAGCTAAAAGCATTTAGTCCCACATTGGCCATGGGATGGAAGCTTGTGGTGTATAAATAGAGAAAGTTGAGAACAAAGGGCGTGCCCTTTGGGTACTTGGAGTTTTCGCGCGCGAAAAGGAGGGAACTATGCCCGCACATGCAGGCATGCGCGCGCGCGCCGCCGCTGGCTGCGGCGGGTGCCGGTGCCGAGCCCGGGTTCCCTACCTGGCCTGGTTCTTTTTGAATCCGGTCTCACGGGTATTGGTTGCTCCGCTACCCGAACCAGACCCGCTCCGCTACTCGAACCGCCCGCCAACGGATGTCTGAAAACCGTCTGGGCGGTTGGACCGTTGTGCGGTTTGGACAGTTGGGCGGTTGGACCGAACGGTTGCGACGGTTCGGTCCCCTCCCGGAGCGCTATAAATAGCGCTCCAATTTCCCTTTCTCAGACACACCAACAGCGAAATCTCTCTCTCTCTCTCTCTCTCTCTCTCTTTGAGTTCTGATCTGAAAGGTAGTTCTTAAATTAAGGAACGTTCTATTGAACGGAAAACCTCCCACCTGATATTTGCCGACCTGGCCAATTAGATTGTTGATATCTCAGTGATCTTGATTAGTTGTCAGATTGATTTCTGTGAAGCAGATAACTAACAATCTTAAGACAATTACGCGTTGAAGTTTCTAACTTCTGTTCTGCTTGAACTTGCAGAAAATGTCTGAGACCAATCAAGATAGTACAAGCAAGGCACCAAACATGCAGCTCCAAGTTTTGATGCCTACTCCACTTCCTAACCCGCCGGAGAAGCCAGGAAAATTTGATGGCACAGAATTCAAGAGGTGGCAACAGAAGATGCTCTTCTACTTGACCACTCTTCATCTGGCCAAATTCCTGCAGGAGGATCCACCAGAACCCGAAACTGATCGGGACTCAGTCCTTACAGTCGATGCTTGGACACAAGGTGACTTCCTTTGCCGAAATTATGTTTTAAATGGACTGGATGACTCTCTTTACAATGTCTACAGTCCTATCACTACGGCAAAAAAGTTATGGGCCAGTCTTGACAAGAAGTACAAGACTGAGGATGCTGGTACCAAGAAGTTCATCGTAAGACGATTTCTGGAGTACAAAATGGTGGATAGTAAGACTGTAATCAGTCAGGTGCAAGAGTTCCAACTTATCTTGCACGAGATAGAAGCCGAAAGTATGATTCTTCCTGAAACTTTTCAAGTTGCAACTATCGTGGAGAAACTCCCACCTGCTTGGAGAGATTTCAAGAGCTAAAGTTGGAAGATCTCATTGTGAGGCTTCGTATCGAGGAGGACAACCGCAAGTCCGAGAAAAGAAGCAGCAAGAACTCCTACGAAGCAAAAGCGAATGTGATCGAGGACTCAAAGGGGAAAGCGTCTACTTCCAAAAGCTTAAAGCGGAAGAAAACTTCCCAGGGGTACAAAGGCAAGGCCCAAGACGGCAAAAGTATGCGATTCAAAGGAACCTACTATATCTGCAACAAATAAGGGCATAAGGCTAATGAATGTCGCAGCCGTCTCAAAAAGAACAAGAAGAGCCACCTACAGGCGAACATGACCAACCATGAATCACAAAGTCTTTCAGCTGTGGTGTCAGAAGTGAATCTGACAACCAATAACAAGGATTGGTGGGTAGACACTGGAGCTACTCGGCACATCTGCTCGGAGAAATTGTTATTTTTAGAATATCAAAGGTTAGAGCAAGATGAGCAACTATTCATGGGTAATTCAGCTTCCTCAAAGGTTGGAGGAAAGGGCAAGGTCATCCTGAAGTAGACATCGAGGAAAGAGCTTACTCTTAACGATGTGCTTCATGTTCCAGACATCCGCAAGAATTTGATCTCCGGATCAATACTTAGTAAGAAAGGATTTAGAATGGTTTTTGAATCCGATAAATTTGTACTTACTAAGGGAGGGATGTATGTGGGAAAGGGTTATCTTGTTGATGGACTTTTTAAAGCCAATGCTGCAGTGGTAGATAAAAAGTCTGTGTATTTGTACCAAAGCTTATAAATAAAGGAAAATCTTCTGTTTATTTGCTTGAGTCTCCTATTTTGTGGCATGCTAGATTAGGGCATATAAATTACAAGTCATTAAAGAACTTGTCTAATCTGGGATATATTCCTAAACTCAACTTGGAGGAAATTCGCAAGTGTGAGATTTATATTGAGGCCAAGTTGGCGAAAAATTCATTTCACTCAATTGATCGAAATACAGAACCTTTAGGGTTAATTCATAGCGATCTGTGTGACTTGAAGTTTATGCCAACTAGAGGCGGAAAAAATTATTTTATTACTTTTATTGATGACTGTACAAGATACTGTTATGTGTATCTTTTAAACAGTAAGGATGAGGCAATAAATATATTTATAACATATAAAGCTGAAGTTGAGAATCAACTCAACAAGAAAATAAAGATTCTAAAATCCGATAGAGGCGGAGAATATGAATCAAATGATTTTAATGAGTTATGTGCTAATTTTGATATAATCCATCAAACTACAGCACCATACACTCCTCAGAAGAATGGAATTGCTGAACGGAAGAACAGAACTTTGAAGGAGATGGTTTAATTCCATGCTCGTAAGTTCTGGAGCTCCGCAGAACTTAGGGGGGGAAGCTCTATTAACTGCAAATTATATTCTAAATAGAGTACCCCACAAGAAACTTGGTCTTATACCATTTGAGTTATGGCATGGAAGGACACCTTCCTACCATAACCTCAAAATATGGGGGTGCCTTGCAAAGGTGCTGGCATCATTACCTAAAAAGACTAAGTTGGGAGCAAAAATTATGGACTGCATATTCATAGGCTATGCCTTGAATAGTAATGCCTACAAATTTCTGGTTTATAAATCAGAGATACCAGATATTCATGTAAACATGATTATCGAATCTAGAGATGCTGCGTTCTTTGAAGACATCTTTCCATACAAACGGGAAGCAGATAAGACTTCTGGGAAAAGAACATACGAGATGGCGTTCAGGGACGAAAGCCCCGAGAAACCAATCTTAATGCAGAAATTGAACCAAGAAGAAGTCAGAGATCTAGAATCTCAAAATCTTTTAGTCCAGATTTCATAGCATACGCTATTGAAAGCGATCCTCAAACATTTAAAGAGGCTATATCAACCCCAGAAGCACAAATGTGAAAGAAGCTATAAATAGCGAAATAGAATCCATACTAAGTAATCATACTTGGGAATTGGTAAACTTGCCTCCTGGCAGTAAACCAATTAGGTGTAAGTGGATTTTCAAACGAAAATTAAAACCTGATGGATCTATCGATAAGTACAAGGCTAGATTAGTAGCCAAGGGTTATCGACAAAAAGAAGGACTTGACTACTTCGATACTTATTCACCAGTAATAAGAATAACGTCCATTCAGATGTTAATTGTAATTGCAGTATTGCACAACTTAGATATCCATCAAATGGATGTCAAGACTGCATTCTTAAATGGTGAATTAAATGAAGAGATATATATGGAGCAACCAGAAGGATTTAAAGTCAAGGGCCAAGAACACAATGTGTGTATATTGGTAAAATCCTTATACGGTTTAAAGCAGGCTCCAAAACAATGGCATGAGAAATTTGATAGTGTCATGATCAAAGATGGATTCACTATCAATGAATGCGATAAGTGTGTGTACACTAAAACAGTTGAAAATGCATGTATCATTATTTGTCTTTATGTAGACGACATGTTGATACTTGGGACTAATATTGAAATTATTAAGTCCACTAAACGAATGTTATCCAACAGTTTTAATATGAAGGATCTGGGGGTGGTGATGTAATTTTAGGAATTAAAATCACCATAACACCAGATTGAATCAGTCTATCTTAATCTCACTATGTGGATAAGATGATAGAAAGATTCAAGGATCATGGGATAAAGAAGAATACAAATCCTTTTTTCCCACACGTCCACCTTCATAAGAATACAGGAACTGGAATACGCCAGTTGGAGTATTCTCAGATTATCGGAAGTCTAATGTATTTGATGAATTGCACTAGACCCGATATTGCTTACGCTGTAAGCAAGTTAAGTAGATACACTAGCAATCCTAGTGATCAACATTAGACCGCTCTACTACGAGTATTGGGTTACGTATCACATGTAAATCACCTAGAGGGGGGTGAATAGGTGATGGCTAATCTAATGGTCACTTAATGATGAATGATGCAAATAATGCGGAAGCTAAAAGCAATTATGACCAAATAAAAACTTTTACACTAAACACTATGTATAACATAAGAGTGTTGCCGAATTCCCGTGAAAGGCTCTGGACAAACTCCTCTAGATTCCCCTTGAATGGGTTGAGGTGCCGCGTTGGCTCTCTTGGTTGAATACAAGTGTTAGTCACAATCCCAAGCAATTTATCAATTAAGCACAAATGAATATATCAAGCATATAAAGATAGACAATAATTGAATGTAAGATATAAACAAGAGACAAAGAGAGAGAGAGAGAGAGCAATCGCAAACACAAGGGTATGTTTCGAGGTTCGAGCACACTTGCTCTACATCCCCGCCTTCGACACACGAAGGATTTCCACTATGCAAGATCCCAATGGATCTCTCCTCGGTGCCGCAACACCTACAAGCCCTCGGACTCCCTAGTCCCGTACACACCGCAAGCCCACCGGCTCGCTGAGGCCGCACCTCGTACAACAAGTCCTCACCCGAACTCGAAACAACGCGGACACACACATCTGCCTCCTCAAAGTACAAGAAATGATCTCTTGGTGATCTAAACACTTGATCACCAATAAAAACTCTCACTACAACACACCTATATGATGTATAATCAATGGTTGCTCAAGTGTGGTGTGAGAAAATCAAGGATGTGAAAGGTGGAGGAAAACTCAAAGACTTTCTTTTAACACTCTTTATAAAAACTTCCCTTTAGATAGGAAATATTTGCTCTCTATTTTGTGGAGAAAACTCTTCTAAAAGTCTGAGAAAAACTGGCTCTAAGAGTCTCTAAAATCTTGGCTCAAACAATGACCAAACCCCTTTTATAGAGGTCAGAAAAATGTGACCGTTGGGGTCTGTCAGAGCTTCCGGTCGACTGCCAACGGTCGAAAATCCGACCGTTGGAGCCTCCGGTCGACCGCCCGGTCGACCCAGAAATCCAGAGAGCAGAACTCTCTGCAGCGGTCGACCGTCCGGTCGACCGGACCACTGTGCTGCCAGACACGCACAAGTCTGTGCACGTCGGTCGACCGTGGGTCGACCGGACCATGGTGCGGTCAACCGCTCGGTCGACCGGACCAGCCTGTCAGCCAGTTCCAGGTCTTGAAAACTGGTTTAAAAATTATTTTAAAATCTTTTAACACTTTTAAAAATTCCATAAACTTGTTTTAACATTATATTGAAAACCAAACTTGTGATAAAAAATTTTTCAAGACATATATCAACATATTCATATCATTTCAGCGTCTTGCAAATTTTATCAAAAATCAAAATATGTATTTTTCAAACTTGATTTTCATAACTTCACAAAATATAAAAATATGATATTTGATTTCATTTTAAAGCATAGTGTGTATGGATATGATCCACTACACAATCATAATGTAATATCTATATTTTGTCATAAAGCTCTAAATAAGGTTTTGGTTGAAACATATAACTTTGAATACCAAAAAATCAAAACTATGTTTTTTCAAAATGAAAGTCTTTCTAAATCTGAAAATTCTTTTATGAAAAGATAATTCTAAATCAAGAGTGTGTGTGCATGGTATACTTGAGCAATCCACCAACTATCTATCCTTTACATTTTTAACTAAAACAAAAAAACAAAATCTTATACCTAGACACAAGTCTTCATCTTCTTGAAGTCTTCACTTGAAGGCTTCTCATCTTCTTGACTTGGTCCAAGCTTGATCCAAAAGCTCCTTGGATCACACCGTGCTAGCTCCAAATCTTGATATTTTGTCTTTTGTTGAGCTATGCACCTACTAAGATCTTGATAATGAATTTGTCACTAATTAAACACAAGATCATTAGTAAATATAACTTCATGAGTTGATCATCATCAAAACTAGGGTGATAGACCTTTGGGCCAACAATCTCCCCTTTTTGATGATGACAAAACTCATGAGGTTATAAATGCATGGATTAAAGTAAAGCTTCAAGGAAGCTCCCCTTAACTCATGCATAGACATAAATAATAATATATGACAATGAAGCTCATAAATATGTATGCAAATGATGGAGATGAAACAAAATAAATCATTTTCTCCTATTTGCAAAACAAGAACATATATGCATAAATAATAAGGAAGACAAATACTACTCCCCCTTAAGCAATGAAAACATGCATATACTCAAATACTTCTCCCCTTTTTGTCAATCATCAACAAAGAGTTCAAAGTAAAATCAAATCAAACAAAATGTTTTCTCCCCCTTTTTGTCAAAAACAAAAAGATCAAGAAGGGGTGAAACAAAACAATCAATAAAAATTTATATGCGATATACATTCATGAAGAGGAAGATGCTAAGTTAGCTTCCCTACACATATGCATTACATGAAGAAGGGATGACAAGCCCTAACTCACATAACACATATTATGTAATGCATAAGAGGAGATGTGAAGCTCCCCCTACACACGTATATCATATAAAGAAGAGTTGTCAAGCTCCTCAATTTATAATATACTCAACATGAATCCATATGTAAGAGAGATGTTAAGCTCTCTTTGCATATAGGAAATACAAGACAAAAATTTTGAATTTTTCTTTATCAAAACAAAATTTGAACTTACTTAATAAAACTCATTTTGAGATATCAACATATATTTTTTTTATTTTGATATCAATAGTTAAAATTTTTTTTTTATTTTTCATCATAAACTTTGTGCTTTTAAAAATGTGAGCCAATTGTGAGTTAAGCACATGGAAATCATATATATGTATGAGAAATGAGTATACCAAGTGAAATTGAAACATACATATATATAAGAAACAAAATATGAGTATATACAAGATAAGTTCATATTGATACCAATTGAAACGATTCAATGATACCAATTGACATAACAATAAAATCAAGTGTATATCTCATAACCTACCATCCTTCATATGCTCAAGATAGAAGATTTTCAATGAAGCATACAAGGCATAATCGCCCATCCATCCTCCCATAGATGGTAGGGGTTTTCAAAAAATAGATTTGAAAATAAGCTTAGTTTGAAAAACTCTACCAATGAAGAGATTGCACTAGTTAATATGAAAATGTTTTAAAACTAGTACGAAAGAAATGTCAATAAATCTCAATATTCCTTTAAATAAGAAAATATGAAAATCATCACAAAATTTTTATTAAAAAGATATATATTTCAAGATATATGTATGTTTTGACAACACAATAAGTATACATACATATCTCTTAAACACAATTGAGTCCATATAAATAGATTTGCATTAAAGGCAAATGACTCAAGAGGTATACATGTATATCTTAAAGTTTGACAAAATACACATATACATGAAATGAAAAAACACATGATCATAAATCAAATCCAAAAAGTGGGAATATAAGTTTAAAAATGTATGTATCATCAAAACCAAGCAATACAAGCACATTTATGGGTTCAAATAAGCATTCAAGCACAAATATAAATAGATTTATTTGTGGCCCACGATATGTACAAGTATAAATCCTAGTATTGACAAAAACTAACATATAAACTAATATTCAATACATGAAGCATCAAATTTTGATAAAAAGTAGAATCATGTGTCAATTTCAAAAAGAATTATTTGAAGAATAAATAACTAGTATAAATTGTTTTTGAAAAAAAAACTAGTCAAAGATCCTTCAAATATATCAAATCTTATGTTTTTCATAAACATAATTAGGTACATAAAAATTTAAGCACTCATGGTCTATAAGGCTCAAAATGTTTTAATAAAAATGTGAGTGTTAAATGATCATGTAAATAGCATTTTTATGAAAATAGTCAATGAAGCTCATAAGTCACATATTTAACAAAAACACGAAAAATCATTTTTAGTCAAAACACTAATCATCATGGTATATGTATGATTAATCTAATCCTAATAATACACATACATATCCCAAATCTAAAAGAGTTTATTAATGATGTTTGCATGAAGGCAAGAGACTCACGGGTATACATGTATATTTATTAGATTTGAATCAAAAATACATATACATGAAGTAAAGCATAAAAATAGGCATAACAAGTATAAATGAAAGAATCATCAAAACTAGACTATGCATATGCAAATAGTGGGTACAAATGAGCATGAAGTTCAATCATATATGAATCAATTGTAATTCACTAATTGTATATGTATACATGCACGTTTTGATAAAATCTTCATTTAAACATGTAAATACCACATGAAGCACATAAAAATATGAACATGCTATGAATATTATGAAATTAAAAGTATGTGCATAAAAGTAGGAGTTTAGAAATTGTTACCAACTCCAAAGCTCCAAATATGGTGGTCTTTCCACCAAAGCTCCTTGATAGCGATGCATCAAAAGTATATCCATCAAGTCTATTGCATCCACTACCAAGGCACCAATCCTCTCATGTCTTGTGAGAGCCCTCACCTATATCACAAGCAAATGGTGGGGGTTTGGTACCCATATTTTCTTGGGTCCTTTGGGTTAGTCTTGTTGTAAGGAACCCAAAATCTTTTATAATTAGCAAAATTTAGAGAATTAATATTATCATAACAAAACTTTGCTAAATGGTCTTTGCGGCCACAATGTGTACATATGTACACCTTAGTATGCTTATCTGTAGGAGTGTGATCATGGTGTGCAACATAAGCATGACGATGTGCATGAATGGATGGAGTTTGTTTCTTTAAAAACAGACTCCAACCTAGAATGATTAAAAGCACAAGAGTTCAAAGTTGAACTCAAACCATCCATTTTATTTTTCAAATTCTTAATCTCATTAGTTGTGGCATGTAAAGCATGATGATCATTTTTCTTTTTCTTTTGTGAAACAAAATCTTTTTCTTTTTCACAAATTTTCTTTTCAAAGATTTATTTTCTTGAAAAACAACTTCTTTGTTTTTCCACCAAATCAATTTTATTTTTCAAAGTATTGTTTCCTTCACACAAATCATTCATTTTGAAAATAAGAAACATTCTCATTTTTCAAATCTTTATTTTCTTTTTCTAAGCATGCAATCCTACATTTGAAAGAATCATTTTCTTTAAGCATGCAATCAAAATCCTTTTTCAAATTTTTGTTATCTTTTTCCAAACATGCAATGCTAGATTTAAAAGTATCATGTTCTACATGCATGCAATCAAGTTTCTTTTTCAAATTATTATTCTTCCTTTTAAGCATGTCATATTTTTCAAGCACAAGATGACAAAAGGTAGTAAGCTCATCATATGACATGTCTTCATCATCGGATTCGGAGTTTACCTCAAGGGGGTTATCCCCTTGGACCATATAGCATACGTTGGAGATGTCGCTTCCAACGTCCGAATCGCTCCCCGCATAGTATAGATCCTTTTCGCCAAGGGAGGTGAGGGTGTTCCATGCTACAAAAGCCGAATCAATATTAGTAACTCTAGATAAATAAACATCATCTAGGGTAGATTTGATAGCATGAAGGACTTTAGCATTAGCCTCAAAATTCTTACCATCTAAAGAATATGCATTATTAGTAGTGGCAAGATATACATGAATGCCTAAGGCTTTGAGGTACAATGACATCTTAACCTTCCAAATTTGGATGTTAAGAATGTCAAAGGTGGGTGGTGACATGAAGTCCATGGTGTGTGTACAAATCTTGTGATTAGCTTAAAAATGAGGATCTTTAACTCTAGGTTGTTAGACCCAAATCAGAGTACCAAGCTCTGATACCAATTGTAAATCACCTAGAGGGGGGTGAATAGGTGATGGCTAATCTAATGGTCACTTAATGATGAATGATGCAAATAATGCGGAAGCTAAAAGCAATTATGACCAAATAAAAACTTTTACACTAAACACTATGTATAACACAAGAGTGTTGCCGAATTCCCCGTGAAAGGCTCTGAACAAACTCTTCTAGATTCCCTTGAATGGGTTGAGGTGCCGCGTTGGCTCTCTTGGTTGAATACAAGTGTTAGTCACAATCCCAAGCAATATATCAATTAAGCACAAATGAATATATCAAGCATATAAAGATAGACAATAATTGAATGTAAGATATAAACAAGAGACAAAGAGAGAGAGAGCAATCGCAAACACAAGGTATGTTTCGAGGTTCGAGCACACTTGCTCTACATCCCCGCCTTCGACACACGAAGGATTTCCACTATGCAAGATCCCAATGGATCTCTCCTCGGTGCCGCAACACCTACAAGCCCTCGGACTCCCTAGTCCCGTACACACCGCAAGCCCACCGGCTCGCCGAGGCCGCACCTCGTACAACAAGTCCTCACCCGAACTCGAAACAACGCGGACACACACGTCCGGCTCCTCAAAGTACAAGAAATGATCTCTTGGTGATCTAAACACTTGATCACCAATAAAAACTCTCACTACAACACACCTATAGGATGTATAATCAATGGTTGCTCAAGTGTGGTGTGAGAAAATCAAGGATGTGAAAGGTGGAGGAAAACTCAAAGACTTTCTTTTAACACTCTTTATAAAAACTTCCCTTTAGATAGGAAATATTTGCTCTCTATTTTGTGGAGAAAACTCTTCTAAAAGTCTGGGAAAAACTGGCTCTAAGAGTCTCTAAAATCTTGGCTCAAAACAATGACCAAATCCCCTTTTATAGAGGTCAGAAAAATGTGACCGTTGGGGTCTGTCAGAGCTTCCGGTCGACCGCCAACGGTCGAAAATCCGACCGTTGGAGCCTCCGGTCGACCGCCCGGTCGACCCAGAAATCCAGAGAGCAGAACTCTCTGCAGCGGTCGACCGTCCGGTCGACCGGACCACTGTGCTGCCAGACACGCACAAGTCTGTGCACGTCGCTCGACCGTGGGTCGACCGGACCATGGTGAGGTCGACCGCT
The DNA here is from genome assembly GCA_038442645.1 of Agave tequilana. NCBI lineage: Eukaryota > Viridiplantae > Streptophyta > Magnoliopsida > Asparagales > Asparagaceae > Agave > Agave tequilana. Next base: position 54,203 of record JAVJIF010020113.1, on the reverse strand, counting down.
CGGTCGACCGGACCAGCCTGTCAGCCAGTTCCAGGTCTGAAAAACTGGTTTAAAATTAATTTTAAAATCTTTTAACACTTTAAAAATTCCATAAGCTTGTTTTAACATTATATTGAAAACCAAACTTGTGATAAAAATTTTTCAAGACATATATCAACATATTCATATCATTTCAGCGTCTTGCAAATTTATCAAAAATCAAAACATGTATTTTTCAAACTTGGTTTTCATAACTTCACAAAATATAAAAACAAGATATTTGATTTTATTTTAAAGCATAGTGTGTATGGATATGATCCACTACACAATCATAATGTAATATCTATGTTTTTGTCATAAAGCTCTAAATAAGGTTTTGGTTGAAACATATAACTTTGAATACCAAAAACCAAAACTATGTTTTTCTAAAATGAAAGTCTTTTCTAAATCTGAAAATTCTTTTATGAAAAGATAATTCTAAATCAAGAGTGTGTGTGCATGGTATACTTGAGCAATCCACCAACTATATATCCTTTACATTTTAACTAAAACAAAAAACAAAATCTTATACCTAGACACAAGTCTTCATCTTCTTGAAGTCTTCACTTGAAGGCTTCTCATCTTCTTGACTTGGTCCAAGCTTGATCCAAAAGCTCCTTGGATCACACCGTGCTAGCTCCAAATCTTGATATTTTGTCCTTTATTGAGCTATGCACCTACTAAGATCTCGATAATGAATCTGTCACTAATTAAACACAAGATCATTAGTAAATATAACTTCATGAGTTGATCATCATCAAAACTAGGGTGATAGACCTTTGGGCCAACATCACATACCAAGGAATATGCCTTGAGATATGGACAGTATCCACCTGTACTTGAAGGATACAGTGATGCTAATTGGATTGCAGATTCTGAGGAATCAAAATCAACTAGCGGATACGTATTCACTCTAGCAGGAGGAGCAGTATCTTGGAAATCTTCTAAGCAAACATGTATTGCCCGTTCCACTATGGAATCGGAATCATAGCCTTAGATAAGGCCGGAGAAGAAGCAGAATGGCTTCGACAATTCTTAGAAGATATACCATTATGGCAAAAGCCAGTGCCCGCTATATGTATACATTGCGATAATCAAGCAGCTATATCTAGGGCACAAAATGTTATATACAACGGTAAGTCTAGACATATTCGTCGTAAACATAATACCGTGAAACAGTTGCTCTCAAATGGAATTATCTCTATTGACTTCGTATCGTCAAAGGATAATTTAGCGGATCCGCTTACTAAAGATTAAGTGAAAAGCGTATAAACTACGCATCGAGGAGAATGGGTCTAAAAGTCTAACCTTACCGAGTCAGCTTAATGGAAACCTCACTTAGCGACTGGAGATTCCACGGACTAAGTTCAAAAGGAAAAACTAGTTATGATTGACTCAGCAAGTAAGCACTTGGGAGTTTGACTCCAATCCATTCCTAAGGTGCACATAAGTGCTTTTCAACAAGTGGATTAAGGATAAACTTAACGCTTTTAATGATGCCTATATCTTGTTACTAAACAAGTAGAGTAGAGTAGACTACTTTTAATAAGTCCATCACCTATGTGAGTATAGAGTTGGGTCGGCTCTTTGGGAATTTCTATGGAGGCTGTTATTCCCTAAAGATACTCTCTGAAACCAAGAATGTCCAGGACCAAAATGGACACAACTGAGAACCAAAGTTGATTTGGAAAGTCACTGTGTGAAGCTTGTTGGCTTGGCTTACACGAACGGCTAACAGTTCAAGACCTAGTTCACTGATTAGCCAGTAAGTCCGATAAAGCTTTCGCTATAGAAGGTTCAAGACCTAGTTCACCTATCCTTATGCAGTTTCTTTTCTCAAGTACCTTTCACAATAGAGTCAGTCTCTTTATGTGTCATTTCCTTGAATCTCCATTCATTGTGGGGGATTGTTGGAATTGAAGAATATAAAAGCGAATCTTTGAGCTGAATTATGGCAAGATCCGTCGATCGAATCAGTTGGATGATGGTTGGAGTGTGTTCTCCTTCCATGAGGATGAACGTGGTATATTCACATGTTCAATTCCGACTTCGAATGAATTAGATATTCAAGTCTAAAGATTGCCTAATTCAAAGCCAAATGGGACTAAAGGTAGCTAAAAGCATTTAGTCCCACATTCGCCATGGGATAGAAGTTTGTGGTGTATAAATAGAGAAAGTTGAGAACAAAGGGCGTGCCTTTGGGTACTTGGAGTTTTCGCGCGCGAAAAGGAGGGAACTATGCCCGCACATGCAGGCACGCCGCTGGCGGCGGCGGCGGCCGGCCGGTGCCGGTGCCGGGGCCGGGCCCGGGTCTGGGTTCGGGTTCCTTACCCGGCCTGGTTCTTTTTGAATCCGGTCTCGCGGGTATGGGTTGCTCCGCTACCCGAACCAGGCCCGCTCCGCTCCGCTACCAAACCGTCCGCTCGCCAACGGATCTGAACCGCCCGCCAACGGATGTCTGAAAACCGTCTGGGCGGTTGACCGTTGTGCGGTTTGGAGAGTTGGGCGGTTGGACCGAACGGTTGCGATGGTTCTGTCCGAACCGTGGCAACTGTTGAAATCTGGTGGACGAGAAAGCCCCTCCCGGAGCGCTATAAATAGCGCTCCGATTTCCCTTTCTCAGACACACCAACAGCGAAATCTCTCTCTCTCTCTCTCTCTTTGAGTTCTGATCTGCCTGAAGTGAGTTTCGGCGTTCTGAACTGGGCTTCCAGCGTGAAGTAGGAAAGCGACTTCCAAAGAAGATTCTGCGAAATTTATTCTGAAAGAGGAATCAGAAAATTCAACAGATTCTGTTATAGAATTGTTGTCTGAATCTGGTACTTCTGAAGAAAAATATTCTTCAACCTTCCTTCGTCCTCAACAGTGGGTGCTACTCCAAAGTAAAGGCAAATATTTATCCGAAATTTGTCCTTGTACCGCTGCTTCAACAATCCTGTGAAAGTACTGGTTGACTACGGTTCGACCGTACGGTGATTTGGTTGTGCTATCCAAATACCGTGAAGGAGTGTTGTATCTTGGGAGACCAGCGTCCATTATCCCGTTAGCATCGGTGCGGGGGACGTAATTGTCTTAAGGAGATTCGCTCTAAGCGTACCTCACTCCAAATACTGTATAAGTGGATTAAGTCCTTTATACAGGGGATATACTTTACAGTATATCGAGACTGATTTAGATTCAGTCTAATTGGTGTTTAACCAAGGAAGGAAATTGAAAGGTGGTTCTTAAATTAAGGAACGTTCTATTGAACGGAAAACCTCCCACCTGATATTTGCCGACCTGGCCAATTAGATTGTTGATATCTCAGTGATCTTCATTAGTTGTCAGATTGATTTCTGTTAAGCAGATAACCAACAAACCCAACCCCAATGGCTATTCTCCTCTTCGACTCCAATTGTTCTCCTCTATCCAAACCTGACATTTCTCTTTTCTCCCCAACGAAAGATGCAACGTCATTTTGAAAAATCCTCTAATTTTGATGGCGGTCAAGGTTCTCTAAAAAGTGAGAGAGAGTATAACGGTACCAGTTACAATAATCCTCGATCCATAAAATAATATCCGAATTTCTTCTAAATTTTAACAGGATCACTTCTATAATTACTATAATGCTATGTATTACAATTAAACAATTTTTTCACAGCCGGCCTACTTATCACATCCTCAAAATTAAAGTCTCAACTATCAACAATTATAATATATATGAAATCGAGATTACCCCTCTCGGCATCCTCAATCCAATCACAATAGTCATCTCCATCACCAAACTCAAAATAACACCTGCAACCACACATATTTTCATACATATACAAAGATCAAACTATCTATCTCACAAGTCCTACATATATTACATAGCATACATATCAAGTTGATGATTATATACAAGTATGAATTTTTTATAGATAACAAAGCATAAGTAAATTTTACAATGTCAGATTCTTCAAAATAAACGCCTACGTAGTTTTAAGTCGGGCTTTTGCCTTTATCAATACCTAAAAATATTGTTACTTTAAGAGGTAAGTTTGACAGCCTAATAAGTAAAGCCATGCAAGAAATTTACAGAGTGATATACATATAACAAAGCATGATTGCGCACCGGGAGATAAATATGAATATGGATTGGATAAGATAAAGAGGAGCTCGATGATACAATAAAGACAAAGCAATTAAAATAGGTATTCTAGTGATCCTATTCATCAATCGGGAAGTCCATTCACTCAGTTATTTATTTTATTAGTCTTTTGTAATAATATAGTGTATGTCACCGAATGTATGTATTACCCAGATTTGTCTCAATACTTTGCACATAAAAGCTCATGATATACCAAGTAGTCCCAATTTTTTTATCTTATTAAACTCAAAATAAATTACTTTTCATATCATTACATTTATACACATATATTACATGAACACAACACATGTAACATGCAATGCATGTACGCACATTTTCCTCTCCTTTTCCTTTCCCTACTACCTTCCTTCAATATATATATATATTGAAGGAAGGTAGTAGGGAAAGGAAAAGGAGAGGAAAATGTGCGTACATGCATTGCATGTTACATGTGTTGTGTTCATGTAATATATGTGTATAAATGTGTGTGTGTGTGTTGAAGGAAGGTAGTAGGGATAGGAAAAGGAAAGGAAAATGTGCGTACATACATTACATGTTACATGTGTTGTGTTCATGTAATATATGTGTATAAATGTATAATGCCCCGTTTCCCAACTCCAGTCCCTCCCTCTGTAAAATATATGCAATAATTTGTACATGCATGCCACATATATTCACACATACATATTCCCTCCTCTCCCTCCATAACTCTTCCTCCACACACACATACACACATGTTCAAAACAAAACGCACGCGCGCGCACACATATGTGAATATACGTACATATATAACCTCACTGTCTTCTCCGATTTGCAACCTTCTTCCTGCTATGAAATAAACACACGTATATCATACTAACATATTGTTTATTTATATAATACATTAATTAGCACATTAATACCAATAATTAATCAAGTTCACATTTTTCGGTTTATCGATTTAGCTTCCATAATTCACACCCGTATTTGCTTTATATATATATATATATATATATATATATATATATATATATATCACTAGGGAGCTGATCCTCTAAGAACGGTTCTCACGGATTTCTGTGAGAACTTTCACGTGGGTCGTCGGATCTGATAGATCAAATCAAATAAAACTAGATCTCTATCAGGTCCTACGGCCCACGTGAAAGTTCTCACATGAATTCGTGAGAACCTTTCTTAGGGGATCAACTCACTATATCACTAATATCATGTTTTATACCACGCTTTCATTTCTAGGTTTGTTGATGTATTCAATTCTATTTCTCAATTCGGTTCATAAACGACTCGATAATTTATTCAAGATTCTTCTTTTACTGAAATCGATATATTATTTCAATCCCTTCACAAATGACACAATTTTCACCATAATCTCAATCAATATATATATATATATATATATATATATATATATATATTATATATATATATATATATATATATATATATATATATTGAAAAGGTAAATTCTGGGGTATCCTAGAGGTGCCTCACCCTCATTCTAAGAAAACTTGGTGGTCAACAAGCTCTCCAGACTAATCCACAATATGTCGTTGAGAACGAGATTCGACCCAGCACCCGCTTGGGAGCAAACCAAGTGGCTTACCATTCGGTCACTCTCTCGGACATCGACCAATATACATATACATATATATACACACACACACATACATACATATATGTGTGTGTGTATGTATGTATGTATATGTACATATACACACACACACACACACATATATGTATATGTACATATTGTTGGATTTTTTGAATTAAAATAAAAGGAAAAGCTTTCATTTCAGATTTTATTTTACCAAGTCAACTTTGATCAAGTCTATAAATAGACCCTCACTCAACTGTTTGGATTTTCTGTTGGAGTGGTTACAACAACGTGGCTTCTAAGTCTATAAATAGACCCTCACTCAAATAGCAACAGACACAACTCATTTCTCTTTACTCCTCTTAAAAGGAAACCTGAAGACTACTCTTCGTGAGAATGGCTTCAGTGTTAAAAAGAATTTTTCATCTTTATTTTTTCTGGGCAACTTCTTCATTTGAGCAGAGGTGCTGGTGAATTCGGGGGATCCTTTACCGTTAGGGGATAAGGTCGATTCAACGTCTGGACAAGGAGACGGGCTCTTGATCCTTTAGGGCAGCGACATCGCGACTGCATTCTCCAGGCCAGATTCTTTTTGTTTTATTTTAATATAATTGTTATTACATGTTAGACTAATTTGTTGTTTTATCTTAATTTAATTGTAAAGATATTGCATAATTTAGAAAATAGTAGAAAAATCCCAACAATCTAAATGATCAAAAATGAGTAATGGTTAGACGAATATTTTAACATGATTGCGGTTCTATATTTCCTATAATTAGATTTGGTTTATGGTTTTGGTTGACTTAATTCCTTTTTGCATTTTGTTTCTCTTTTTGGAACAAAAACTAGTGTAGTCCTAACTAATACATGTAATTAAGTTTTACGGTTTATGTGATACATACATCAAGTTTTCAATGTGTGTCAACATGCAATATGTACGGAAGAAGTGTTCGAAAAGACTAGGTAATGCATTTACGATGCGTTATAAAAGTGTCAGAAGTGTCCAAAGAATGTCAGAAATTACGAGATATAGTGCAAAAGAGGAAATATTTCATGGGTGTACATCTTCATGATAGAAATGTCTGGGCTATATGTTGTATGATTAGGTTCTTTGTACATGCTCATGTTTTCTATTTCCGTATAGTACATATTCCGTATGGTACATGTCTTGGGACCAGATCAATCACAGCAACCTCATTATATCTCCTTATTCTGAAGAAAATATTCTATTATTGTTGATCAAGTTTTTAAATTAGAACAAACTTATATTGCTCTTTAAATTAGGAAGAAAAAAAACCTTAATATTACAAATAATATGCTCCAGCTTGGAATAACTATGTCTGTAAGAGAGACTTATTGGTCCTGATTTGTATTCTAGCTGCCCTAGTTCTTATTGTGGGAACAAGCTGATCAAGTTTTAGAAAAAGGTAATCACAAAGAAAGTTTCACATTGTGTATTAAATTGCCGCATTAGAGAATCCATGCATGCGGACATCCTGAAATGAGAAGGAAACAAGAAAGCATTTGAAATGACCAAGAGGCTATTTTGATGAGAGTTTGCATTTCAATGTAGATAAGAGTTGGAAAATTAAAATTTAATGTGGAGGCAGTTGGGTTTAATACTTGTAGAGGACTAGAAACACAAAGTTCTGATTTTTTTTTTGATTGAATTACGGGATAAAAGCATGCGCAGAATATGACAAGGATTACAATGTCTTTTCTTAAACTAGCTGATCCTTTTGCAGTATGCCAACTACATTTGTTAGCCATAAAATTGATGTCAAACTATGTAAGGTATTTATGATTTAAATATGTACTAAACAGTACATGACAACTTTTGTATATAATAACAGTTTTAATGAATATTAATAGACATCTAACCAAATGTGTGTTATATTCACACCTTAATTTGTTTGTCTAATTTTTAAGTTGTTTACTGTGTTGTCAGCTCTAATTCTTTAAGTGTTTTCAGAAGGGCATGCTTATAAAAGATATCGAATACTGTTTTAGATGCTATTGGATTTCCCTTACTATCTCAGTTTGTAAATAAGATGAATAAATTCATATGCATTTGCAACAAGCACCTTCCTTATTTTAAAATTTATATATCTGCACTACACGTAGGCTTGCATGCTTTATTTTCAATTTACTGAATGAATAAATTCTGATACTTTATTTATTTGTTGCTTTATGTATTGGATAAAGACACATTGAACACTTCATCTATTGAGTTGTCAACTTTTCATATATATATATATATATATATATATATATATATATATATAGAGAGAGAGAGAGAGAGAGAGAGAGAGAGAGAGAGATAGACTTGTATCCTTTCAAAAGGATTTGATCCCGGATCCTTCCCACTCAAATTCAACCCTCCAACATTTGAATACAAGATCCACTCCGTTGAAATTGATCTATACTATTTCAAGTATCTATAAACCAAAAATCAAGTGTTTTAAATACTTTTTGCCCATCCATCAAGCGACGCAAAATAGACGGCCGAAAGTAGTGAGTTGGTTAGATCTATGTCTTTAGACATACAAATTCTCGATCCGGCCATTTCATTATGATCTAAACATTTAAAAACCCTATAAACTAATTTTTGTTAGATTTCAAATGTTCTACACCGTTAAACTAACCAACTCATTATTTAGGCCGTTCGTTTTTCCCCTACTTGATGGATGGGCAAAAAGTATTTAAAACACTTGATTTTTAGTTTATAGATACTTGAAATAGTATAGATCAACTTCAACGGAGTGGATCTTGTATTCAAATGTTGGAGGGTTGAATTTGAGTGGGAAGGATCCGGGATCAAATCCTTTTGAAAGGATACAAGTCTATCTCTATATATATATGTGTGTGTGTGTGTGTGTGTGTGTGTGTGTGTGTGTGTGTGTGTGTGTGTGTGTGTGTGTTAATTTTGTGCTTAAATTGCATGCTATAATTAGTTCGAGTTCTTTTAAAATATCTTGCTACTCTTATATTGAATTCTAACTTACTCTGCTATATATCCAACTAAATTATATTGTTTTATAAATTGAAACTAAGTAAGATCCCCAATATCTTTTTATTTTGCATACCCTAATTTAAAAGCTACCAACATAAACTTGTATTCTAACATTTTAATATTATGAATATAGAAAATATGGTAGGAATCTTCCTATCATTTTGACAAATTTAGAGTACAATAATATTATTTGTACACTCTTAATGTAGCTGAAACAGGTACAGCCTTTTGAGTTTCTTTAGATCAATAGGATAATAAAATTAAAGAGTAAATCATTTCCTTTAAAGGGTAAATCGTTTCCTCAAAATTTCATATAATTAGTGTTTAATAAAGGAATGGTACTCAACGTGGTTCTATAATTAAGGAACGCCAAGAGCGGAAAAACCTCCCACCTGAGTTACGCCGACCTGGCCAATTAGATTGATAAAATTGAGGTTTTGACCAACCCAATATTCTAAAATTTTTATTAACTA